>CM076572.1:1090115659-1090322658 GCA_034641835.2 Pinus albicaulis | reverse complement strand
ACACGTTAAGAGAAGAGCTCACTTTGTTTCGAAAATCCAACCCCCGTTGGCCTCCCTCTCTCCTCCATTTCGTAGGAACAATATGATTTAACTTCTCGCTTGTGATGAAAAAAACGACTAATAGGTGAAACAATTGTGCCAGACTCCCAATTGCTTCGGCTATCCATCCAATTGGTCAACTTCAAATAAATCTAATTCCAAATAATTCGTTTCTAGTCCCCCCAAATTTCTGAATATAGCGAACTGATTCAGATCTCGGCTCAAGAAGTGACAATCTTGTGAGATTGTGAGAACCCTGTTAGCATATTGGCCAAACATGGCAGAAGATGACAATGCCTCACGTTATGTGAAACTTACCAAGGAGCACGATGCTGCTGTTGAAGAGATACGCCCGGGGGAGCTCAATCAGCCTGTCCACGTTCCGCAGGTTGGTTTTGTTTTTTAACCCCACTGATTTTCATGTTCCCTTATTGTTCTGTTTCGTAGAAGATTTTGGGATCCTTTATCTGGGTTTTGCATGCCTAAATAGCTGGAATGCTAAACCGGTGCTCTTGATCTCAATTTTCCAGCTAAACCGGTGCTCTTGATCTCAATTCCCCGGATGTCAAAAAACTAAATGACCAATGCGAGCCAGATCAAAGCTTTTCCTGTCTTTATACACAATGAAAAGTACCCATGAGAAAAATTGACGTTAATGGAGCAATTTAATTTAGATGAGGGCATGGATAGCTGATTATTGATATGATCCTATTGAAACTGCAGCATTAGATACCGTGTTTTGTCTGATTACCCATTGATTTGGGGATTTGCATTATCCTAGACCTTTTCTTTTGGTTCATTGATGAATAATGGATGGTGGATCTCGTTCTTTGATCTGGTAAGTCCGGTAGATGGCCCTTTTTCAAGGGACTCGGCTCTATCTTTGGATTATATGCCTAAACTAATGGATGCCCTTTTTTTGTCAAAAATCGCCCAATACTTGTACCTAGCCTCGTTTATTATTTCTTGGGCTCAGTTAATAGTGAAATGTCTCAAGGTGGCACTTAATTGGCTGCATTAACACAATATTTTTTTCTGGGAGGAATTGAACCCTGATTTCCATGAAGAAAGCTCACTTGTTTTACCTCTTAACGACAACCAACTTGAGTTCATGTATCACATGCTTATGCATACAATACAGAGCATCTAAAATTGAATTTGTGTACCTGATGAACAAAATTGTTTTGTAATTTTCCATCTTGGAATTCTCATTTAAAGAATAAACTGAATGCAAGGACAACGGTTGGCAATGCCATGAGTCCATGACTGAGGGGTATTGACATCCATTGAGAGACACTTTCTGGGACAAAATGCTTAGGTTTAGTTAACAATGAGATATCACAAGAGGCCGTCAGAATAACCAAAAACTTAAACCTAGCTTTTCTGTTAAGATACAATGCCTCATACAAAATATACTTAGTCTCAATTAATAATGAAATATCACAAGATAGCACAAAATCAGCTACATTAACATGACATCTTGTTTGGGAGGGATCAAATCCTGATCCTCAAGAAGCAAGCTCACTTGATTCTCAACTCGAACACAACCTTTTTGACATGGTGTATCACATTATGCTTATGCGAACAAACTACTACATATAAATTTAAGTTTGTGTAGCCGAGGAATAGAATTACATGCAATCACCAGCATTGTTTAATAATTTTCAACTTGGAAGTCTTCTTCAAGGAGAGGACTGAATTCAAGGACAATGCTTCACTCTTTGCATTCACTCTTTACATCTGTCTTCTTTCTATGTCTGTTAATTATCATATCATTTTGCTATTCTTTTGTCTGCTGCGTTTATAATTTGTTGGTTGCTTTCCATTCTGTATTCCTAACTTTGTATAAACATCCGTCTGCCACTTGTTTTGTTGCTTGATCTGTAAGTTTGGTATGCTACATTACCGTATTTTTCTTTCATCGTTCCTTGGACAGCCTTTTGCTTAGAATTTGTTCTAATAACAAACTGCAATATCCTTGCCATAACTTTTAATAGTGGAAACATATCTCTTGTTGCATCGTGAGGAGCAATATGCATTCTACAAATCCAATGGTGGTGATCCATCATCCGTTTGGATGTTTGTGTGTTCCCATGTATGTAATAGTGCTTTGGGTGCATTAAATATAGCTGACTGTTAAATTTCTTGAAACTCTGTGCACTACTTAGATGAATTACTGAAAACAAGGCAGCTGAAAACTGAAACCAAATTTACTTTCACCAAGATACAAAGTTTCTTAACTTTCAGCATGCAGCGGAAAATATTCGAGATAAAAACACATGCACATACAATTGACACTCTTGTTTTACCCAGGAAACCCAAAAGGGAAAACCTGCTTTCTTTGTTGTGGTATTTTATTGATTGTTCTTTGAACAAATGGATCTATTATAGTTCACGCTGCTACTGCAGCCAACAACCTGTCTTGTGAGAAAGCGCTAGGCTTCTCGTCACTGTTCTCAGCTCTGCACAATAGATATCTGCTGAAGATAGTCTAGACCTGCCCTCGAACCATGATCCTCTTGCTCCACAATCCTTGCGCACTTGAGGCCCTATTTACTTGCACACTAGGCCTCGTATTTCCTTGCGCACTGATTCCTATTCCCTTGTGCAATTCTCCTAAATCCTTGCACACAATTGCTCCTCAATTATGGGCACTCCACACACAAAGAATGATCTCTCAAGAATATGATCTTGTTCCTTTGTCCTTAGCTTTATAGATAGAATTCACACAGCAAGGAGGTCTAGTTCGATTTAGAAGTTAGTTGTGATTGCAAGTTAACTGAGAGTTCAACTGGTTCTCTCTCCAACCAACACTGGAGTCTTAACTCGTTCTCCCTTCAATCAACATTGAAGGCTCAACTCGTTCTAATTGAACCTTGTAACTGCCACCTCGTCCTATAGTCTAACTGAAGAAGACTCCACTTAATTGAAGCTCCAACACTACACATGCAATCTTGATGATCATTCAAGTATACTAAAATAAACTCACCGTAACTGAAGTCTATCTCATGAACTCCCACTCATGCTAGAGAAAGACAAACTCGAGGTCTTCACTGGCTAAGGCACAAACCACAAGACCTTCACTCGCTATGTTTTCAACATTGACCTATCAAATTTTGGAACTTAAGATATGCAACATCAATCTACACAATCTTGAGTTGCATATTATACCCAAGTTTAAATTAGTTTGTGCTAGTAGAAACACAACTCAAAAGACACCTTGTTGGCTTACAAGAATGAACAAGGTTGAAGAATCAATGCTTAAGCAGGGGAACACAATGGACATGGTCAATTATCTCATCTTGAGAGAATCCTAAAGCACGAGCAACATCATGCTTAACTCCCTTAGCATGAGAGAATCCAACGAACCTATCCTTGTACTTGAAAATGCTCTCATTAGTTGCAAACATGGAATCATCCTCAATATCATCTTCCATCAAGGTATTACACTTGTCCTCCTCAACACAACTAGAAGGATCATAGATGGAAGAAACCAATGCAACATGGCTAGCATATCTTTGAGGACGTATACTCGTCCTCATCGAATATATAAGCGCTCCTACATGCTCCTAAGCCTCCTCAAAACCAAAAGACTCATCTAGCTTCCCACTGGAATGTATATGTGCTATTGGATCCACAAGTAATTTGTAAATGCCATCCTTTCTCACCCTTCTAGTCAAAGTCCTTGGACTATCTAGACTACAATCACTAATTGTGCACTACTGCCCGCAAAATGCAACTCTTCACTATACATTTGCCATACTAGAAATTGAAACAAGAAATTTCTTCACTTAAAAACAACTAAAACATCACTAGAAAAATACCTACAGGTACCTAGAAGGAAATGGAGTCAACTCTTCTCACAGAATAACTCAACCAGAACTTAAAATATTTTCTTACTTGTCTTCTTAGGAATGTGTGAGATGAAATGATACCCCATGAAATCAAGAATGAGTCTCTTCAACTTGGCCTCCTTTTGATGAGCAATCAATTGTGTTAGATTGGTAGGTTTTAAAATCCCTTTCACTACTTGCTCCCAAAGATCAAGTCCTCCATTAAGTAACTGAATTATAAGCTTCTAAGGAACAAAATTGGAAGCTTTTTCCAAACTATTACACTCTTAGATCGAGAGCCACCTTACACATCTTGAACAAGTCCTCAGGTGCACAAGTCGACAATATTTGAAGTAAACAAAAACCCTTTCTAGGGCCCAAGTGCTTCTCCCAAGCAATGTAGGGTATCATACCCAAAATCCTTAACAAGGTTAGGCACTTCTCCCAGATATTCTTCAGCTAAAATACAAACTCCCTCTTACACCTCGAGTGATCTCAATGACAAAAGCTTTGAAACAATGTAGAAACGACATACCCACAATTAATGCAAACAGAAATTTAACCTCTTAATTAGAGGTTTCCTTGGTCTTAATACTATAAATTTTGAGCCTTAGGGCTGTTATGAAATATAAACAAAACAAAACAACAACAATGGACAATATTTTAGCTCTTAACAATCCCAATCCCTAGCAATTCAAAAGATAAGATACCAAAGTGTGCCAATAAATTTCAGCCCTATAGAGCATTCTTATCATGCATATAATTGATCTGAAAGTCTCTTACAACTGCTGTAAATACATTGAAAAATCTGCGCTTGCTTCATATATAATGTTGAATCACTTAATAGATTCACCTTTAACTTATGTCAAGTAAGCAAGACATATGAGTGCTGAAAATTACAAAACCAGGAAGAAATAGATGGCTGAAAATCAAATATGCAATTACACAAGCATTGGACACGAGAACTTAATCAATATGCTTAAAGATGAAGTTCATATACATACCATAACCGTATCACAAGGCTAGTACAATCCTTTAGCTCTCGAAAACTCTAGCTAGTGAAAATAATTAAAACCCTAGCTCAACCATGCAAATCCAACAAGCATGTCCTCCAAGGCAAAAAATTCTCTTCTTCTTCACTTCAACAAGTGCAACCTAGGGTTTTGTCTCAAAACCCTAATCTCCAAGTCTCCAAGTGACGAAACCCTAACTCTAGCCATCAAGATGCTCCAAAAAGCTCAATAAACCCTAGTGAATATAGGAGAGATATATGTTGAGAAATCTAGGGCAAACAATTAGAGTTGTTATTTAACTTGATTTCTCTTTTATCCTTGCCATTTTCTTGTGATTTATATTAAGATATTATCATCATTATTTAGTTATGTTCATCGTCAAGAGAAATGCCAATAAGAAGATCACAACGTAAACACAAGAACACTAGATGTACGCTGCTAGCCAAGGCCAAAATCTCTCCTAGAGAGGAAAACCCACAAACTCTCTTCTTATAGAATCTGTTCAATGAAGACTTCCTTGACCATGACCTTGACCCAAGACCAAAACTTCCAAGTGATGAGCCAGCCAGAATCGTAAACTCTCTGCAAAATGATGACTAAGGAAACCCTAGTTCCTCCAATAGATCCACACATGTGAGTTGTCCAAACACAAATTTTCCTCCTTCGCTGTTCTCTACAGAATTCATTCTTCCTTCCACACACTTCGCTGGATCAAATCTCCTTTCTTTATCGTATGGATCTGATTGATATCACTTGTGTGTATATCTCAAATGAGGAGAGAAAGTTCCTTTTATAGGTTTCTTAGGAGGTGAATTAGGCCTCTCTAGGCCGACATGAAGAGGGTTGGCCGACGCATTACTTGGAGGCTTCTAGACATGACATTTTACATTAGATGTTTTTTCCTTCTTGTTACATGGACCCTCCATGGGCTAGTACATCATGACCTTGATTCTTGTCTTGACAACAAGACCCCTAGAGCACTCAATGGGTGCTTTGACCTACGACCACAACATGATGGGTTAGAAACCCATTTCTATAAAATAATTTTTCTTTTCTTTTCTTTTAACAAGTACATCAATAATTACATCAAGTCAAGACTCAAGAACAATTATGAAGACTAACACTAGTTACATTTCAACACTCCCTCTCAACTAGGGAGGTATTCATAATAGACCACAGGTACAAGGATAGTACTTATGTTGAATTATTCTCATAAGAAGAGTTGGATTGGTAAGCCATCTTAAGCATCAATATTATGATCAATATACAACAAACATTTCCAACATAGCAAGGCCTTGACTAACAAGCTCTATCTCCCAATAGATCAATGCACAATGCTGGGAGGTTTTACGTGGGACACCAGTCTACCTCTAAAGGCACATACTCCATCCAGATGTTCACACGGTATGTCCTTTTAGGACCATTCTTGTCTTGGATCTACACATTCTCAAGGAATTTCCTCTTCGACTACTCTTACCTATTGGATGTCTGTTAATTTTGGGCAACTAGGTCCAAACTCTAGGTCATGGTTACTTGGGAGTGGGAGCGCCATTTTCAAAAGCTCCCGGTTCAGGAGCGTTTCGGGAGTGTTTTTATATATATATATATATATATATATATTATATTTTTTTATATTTTGATGCATATATTTCAATAAAAACATGTAAAATGATGAATTATACATAAAAAACATAAAAACATAGATTGAACCATATAACATCAATCATCTAGAAGTTATAATCTTTATCAACCATGCCCACAAGTTAGAAACATACAACATATTGACTCTTGAGTCTCATGATTCATCAATCTTAAAGTTTCAAGCTTTCAAATTTCAATATATAACATTTATCATCATTGATTCATTGATTTCAAATTTCAATATATAACATTTATCATCATTGATATATATCATTTATCATCATTGATTCATTGATTTCAAAATTCAATATATAACATTTATCATCATTGATATATAACATTTATCATCATTGATTCATTGATCACCATAGTTGTACTTGTAAGCTAAGTGTAATTAATAACCATTACAACAAAGAATATTTAACATGAAATAAAATGTTATAAAACGAAACGAAATGAAACAACTTTCAACTTTCATGAAGCATCATATTCATAATTCATGATGACTTATAAAATTATAAATGCCAACTTCAAAGTTTCACATTTAAAATTCAAACTTCAAACTTAAATTGTCATATATTGTTTACAAAAATTATCATAATAAATATGAAAGAGTCAAGTTTCAACTGTTCAACAGTTGTAAAAAGTTAAAAATTACTAGAAAATAGAAAAGACTAGTAAACTGTAAATCTATTTTATCTATTGGCTGGCCCCTTGGCACGCCCACGAGAAATGTCTAATTTGTGAGAACCATGAGGCAATGGTGGTCTTCTAGTAGTCTCCTGAGTACCATGACCATAACTAGAAGGTGGAGGGCCATGTGAGGATGTAGGTGGACGCTGAATCTGCAAATGAACAATAGCTGGAAATCGAACACTGGCATTGGCACCCGCACTGCTACTGGATGGTGGGACTGGCCCTGGGTGTGGCGGTGGCATGGCTGCTGTTGCTTCATCCTCATCCCTTGTAATATTCCATTTTTTGGTGTCACCTATGACAGGGCTAGGATGGACTTCCAGAGTTAGGAGCAGACATGTCACAGTTACATGTTGGTGTCATCAGCAGGCCCAGGGGCTTTTTGGAGGAGTTTTGAGGAGTTTCTATGTGGTCGGGCGACATTCGCTTGATGTATTCCATCATCCGAGCAACTTGCCTTTCGTTCCGGTGTATTCCGACAACTTTCGGAAAATTGAGTTATTTTTGGGCTTAACTCAGTTAATTACGCTCAAGGTGGCATTCCAGGAGGAATACATGATAGAACACCTTATTGTAATAGCTCATTGGAACCAGGATGAGGATACCTACATTATGGGACAGTTGGACAAGAGTTTCAGTGACCGGAGTGTTGAAAATGCAACAAGATGATGGAGCTTAGTGAAATGAAGTCGCCTTCACTAAGTGGGCCCGCAGGCTATTTTTGGCGCAAAGTCTATTTTTAGACCATGTCTATTTTTAGACATATGGAGCATGGTCTAGGAGTTGCAGTATGCTATTCTTGGATGATTGGTCGAGTTGGTAAAAATATATGGACCTCTATTTTTAGACATACAGGTCGAAGTCTATTTTTAGACTGGCTGTCTAAAAATAGGTCAGTCAAATATTATTAGCCCTTAATAATATTTGGACTCTAAACTTCAGTTTATTCTCTTACAACACTTCAGTTGGAGCTACGGATGTGGCCCATGCACCTGACAGAAGGAATTACGCTATTCCTAGGGGTTTGGTGAGCTCATGCATGGTTGACTTCAGTTAGAACTCAAGTGGCGAAGTTTGGTGGAGTTGATGAGACAGTTGGTGGAGTTGTGTTCGGTTTAACTTAGTTGAACTAGTTGTGTTTAGTTTAACTGGCTAATACACTAGTAATGAGTGGAGTGAATTAAATATTATTTAATTCACTAATTATTAACTCATTATTCAACTCAAGAACACATCAGTTCACTACAGTGCATGGACAGTTCAGTGGAGACCAGTGGAATAGGTAGATGAAAGGGTGAGTTTGCTATTAGTTGCGACGGCAGTTGTGCATGAGATTTGCACAAGCATTGGAGGAGATTGCCAATGATGATTGCACAGTTGGAGCCAGTGAGATTCGAACTTGGATCTCTCATTACACCAGCCTTGATTGCGCAATAGAGGCAGGCAATTAGTGGATGAGTTTTGAACCTGTGACTTGTTCAAAACTGAGCTAGTTTGTGTGTAACTTTTGGAGACGGTACTGAGTACTTGTGAGGAGTATTGTACTGAGATTGTTACATGTTCTCTTCTATTATAATATACAAAATAGCTGGGGGTTTTCAGCTATAAGCTTTCCCCATTACATATTGTGTTTATGTGCGCATGGGACTGTTTCTATTTCCGCATATTGATGATCGATTGTAGAAGAGGTTATGTGTTATACATGAATTCGAATTAGTGTATGATCAGGATAATCTCAGTGGATAAATCTTCATTATTCAGCAAATTTCTACATGGTATCAGAGCGAATTGATCACCGGGATCTATTACAGTGATTACAATTTTATTTCGGTAGACAGAGTCTGTATCGGGCCAGGTAGCCTCTGGATCCATCCTTTCTCTGAAAGGTGATATATCCAGTAAATTCCCATACAATCAATCTCTGTGCTAGAAATAATTTGTTCTCACAGATCCAGAAGCAGTTGAGTTTTGAGCTTGGAATTCGAATTTTGCAGCAGATTGTTTTCTTGGTGCCAGAGTTGAAAATGTCTTTCAACGGTTTGCGACTCGAATATGCCCTTGAAGGCAGTTCGAATTATGTTGCATGGAAAGATCGGATGGAGGCGGTATTAGAAGATAACGGGCTGAAGGAGTTCATAGATATGGATGTCCAAAAGCCTACTGATCCTGCTGAAGTCGAAGCTTGGCAAAATAAGATGGCGAAATGTCGAAGGATTCTGTTGGAGGGCGTGAAGGATCACATTGTATCCAGCCTGCATGGAAAATATTCTCCATATTTTATGTGGAAAGCATTGACAGATCTATTCCAAAGCAAGAGCGACCAAAGGAAGCTGGCGCTCAAAGATAAACTCAGAAACATTAAGATGGAGAAAGGCGACAGTATCGCCAAATACCTCACGAAGTTCACTCAATGCAGAGATGAGCTGGGAAGTGTGGGGGTGATTTTTGATGAAGAGGACTTGGTTGAACTAGCTCTCCTTGCTCTTCCGAAGAGTTGGTATTCCTATCAGGACTCTATTAATGGTCGGGAGAAGTTGCGGGGATGGGAGCGACTTTGGGCAGATCTCATGCAAGAGGAGATAAGGCAGACTACCAGGGACGAATCTTCATCAAAGACATCTGATGAAGAAAATTGTGCTTTGGCTGCCAAAGAAAAGAAGGGGAAGAGCAAGAAAGCTTCTTAGTCTGGTGCGAAAGGCAAGAAGCAAGACATGTCCAAGGTGAAGTGTTTTCACTGTCACCAGCACGGACACTATGCCACAAATTGTCCGCAAAAGAAGAAAAATAAGAAGGCTGCTGGATCTGCAGCGGGAGAGGCATTGGCCTCCCAGTTTGAACTGGATTTTTCACTGATCGCATGCTTGGTCTCAAGTGTGATGGGATCAGTATGGTTCTTGGACAGTGGTGCGTCATTTCACATGACAGGAGATCGAGATCTATTTTCAGATCTGGAAGAAAAAGATCTTGGAGTGCACATCGAGATGGGCGATGATGGTAGATACAGTGCGACCGGTATCGGTACCATTTCCTTTGAGAGGGAGTCTGGTAAACCCTTTGTATTGAAGGAAGTTTTGCATGTTCCAGGATTGATGAAGAATCTGATCTCTGTGGCGATGTTGGAAGACAAGGGGTATGATGTGGTCTTCAGTGAAGGAAAAGCCTTCCTGCGCAATAAGACTACTGAAGAATCCCGGAAGATAGGGATTCGAGTCAAGAACCTTTATCAGTTGCAAGTAGATGGCTACGCAGCAATGGCATGCAAAGCGGGAGAAGTGGTGAGCCGGGATGATGAGGGAAAACTATGGCACAGGCGATTGGGCCACCTTCACCATGGAGCTTTGAAGATCCTGCAGCAGATTTCTACTGGGTTTCCTAAGGGCACTCTTGCGCAGTCAAATTAGTGCAAGGGTGTACCTTGGGAAAATATGTGAAAGCCACCTTTCACGAGAAGGATAGTCACGCCACGACAATCCTTGAGAGAGTTCACACAGATGTGTGTGGTCCTTTCTCAGTAGCTTCTACAGCAAAGCACAAGTACTATGTGATCTTTGTTGATGATTTCTCTCAGAAGTGCTGGATCTTCTTCATGCAGAAGAAGAGCGAGACATATTCAAAGTTCTGTGAATTCAAGGCGCTAGTTGAGAAGGAATCGGGAAAGCATGTGAAGGCTCTTAGGAGCGACAATGGTGGTGAATTCATCTCTACTGAATTCAAAGACTTTTGCAGCGCAGAAGGGATTCGGAGAGAGCTCATCGCACCCCATAACCCACAGCAGAACGAGGTTGCTGAGCGGAAGAACAGAACGATCGTGGGTGCTGCACGGGTGATGTTGCATGATCAAGGCCTACCCCTTCACTTGTGGGCTGAGGCATGCAATACAGCAGTGTATGTGCAGAACCGTTGTCCTCACAAGGTTCTTGGCATGAGTACACCAGAGGAGGCTTATTCTGGCAAGAGGCCTGATATTTCCCATTTGCGGATTTTCGGATCTTTTGTCTACATGCATGTGACGAAGGATGCAAGAAGGAAGCTGGATCCAACTGCTGAAGTTGGAATATTTGTGGGGTACACTGATACACCTCACAACTATCGGGTGTATGTGCCAGACAGTCGCAAGACTGTTGTGCGACGGGATATAAAATTTCGGGAGGAGAAAGCCATGCAGTGTTCGCTTGAGAGGGAGCTACACTTGCATGCAGATGAGGAGCTGTTAGTTCCTAAGGAGGAGCTTCCGGATGTGGATCAGCCACAAGAGGAGGTTCAGGAGGTGGAAGAAACCACCCAGGCAGCGCCAACCATCAGAGGGCGCATGCGCACTACAGAAGCTGAGCGACTGGCTCGGGATGCAGAGAAAGTTGTAGGACCACCTACAGCACAGCGCAGACAGAGACAGTCACCGGATCGGTACACTGGATACATGGCTCTTATGAGTCAATGTGTTGTGACAGAGCCATCCTCTTTTGAGGAAGCTGTGGAGGAACCCGCATGGGTTGATGCCATGATCGAAAAATATGATTCGATCATCAGGAACAGTGCATGGGAGATTGTCCCAAGAGCGGTTGGGAAATCAGTGGTAGGTTCGCGATGGATCTACAAAATGAAGCGAGTAGGCGGGCGGCGGGGAGCGTGGAGAAGTACGAGAGGCAGATTTGTTGCCGTGGCTTCTCACAGATCGAGGATCGATTATGAGGAGACCTTTGCACCGGTCGCAAGGTACTCTTCCATACGGACGATCTCGCTCTCTCGGCGCGGATGGGGTGGCACATCCATCGGATGGATGTGAGGCCAGATTCCTCAACGGAGTCATTGAGGAAGAGGTGTACATAGAGCAACCTAAAGGTTTCGAGATATTCAGCAGTGAGTCGCCTGCGTGCCGACTCAAGAGAGCACTGTATGGGCTGAAGCAAGCACCTCGTGCTTGGTACACTCGGATAGACAGCTACTTCACCGGGCTTGGATTCTCCAAGAGTGAGGCGGATCTAAACCTGTACCAGATAGATGATCTGATTTTGACTGGCGACGAGCAGTTGATACTTTCATGCAAGGAGGATCTTGCACGAGAGTTTGAGATGAAGGACATGGGCATCCTTCATTATTTCCTGGGATTGGAGATTTGGCAGCGCAGCGGAGGACTGTTTGTTTCTCAGGGCAAGTATGCCCGGGAGATACTAGAGAGGTTCAACATGCAAGGATGCAAGCCTATTGACACTCCTCTTCCTGGTGGTTGGAGGAAGGAGGATGCTACTTCAGCAGAGGTAGTGGATGCCACTGTCTATTGACAGTTGGTGGGGTCGCTTATGTATCTGGTCAATACACGACCCGATATATGCTATGCAGTTAACCAGCTTTCGCAAGCTATGGTTAAGCCTACCAAGCTCTTTTGGAAGGCAGGCAAGCATGTATTGTGCTATATTAGAGGCACATCAGGATATGGTCTATGGTACAGACAAGAGGATGGAGCGAAGCTTTCTGGCTTCACTGATGCAGATTGGGCAGGGAGTCCAACGGACCGGAAGAGCACATCTGGAGGAGTTTTCAGCATTGGGTCGACAGCAGTTTCCTGGTACAGCAGGAAGCAGAGATCCGTGGCACTCAGTTCAGCAGAGGCCGAGTACATGGTAGCAAGTTTGGCTGCATGCGAGGCTATTTGGATGAGGAAGATCCTCGCAGGTTTGTTCAGGTTGCATTTGGAGCCTACAGTGATCTACTGTGATAACCAGAGCCGCATCAAGCTCTCGGCTAATCCAGTATTTCATGATAGGTCCAAACATATCGACATCAGGTACCATCACATCAGAGATTGTGTTCAGCGGAGGATCATGATGTTTTCATATGTTCCCACGGAGGATCAGGATGCCGACATCCTGACGAAGGCGCTCACCAGGAGCAAGTTCGAATTCCACAGAGGCAGGATAGGGGTTGCAGATAATCCATATCTTGCCGAGAGGGAGTGTTGAGAATGCAGCAAGATGATGGAGCTTAGTGAAATGAAGTCGCCTTCACTAAGTGGGCCCGCAGGCAAATTCTGGCGCAAAGTCTATTTTTAGACTATGTCTATTTTTAGACATACGGAGCATGATTCAGAGATTCCAGTTGGAGATTCTTGAAGCATGCGACATGTTGGTAAAAATAGATGAGACTCTTATTTTTAGGTTCCAGGCTATTTTTAGACTGCATCTCCTAAAAATATGGAAGTCAAATATTATTTACCCTTAATAATATTTTGACTATAAACAGCAGTTTACTCTCTTGGAGCACTTCAGTTCGAGTCATGGAAGTGGCTCATGCAACTGACAGAGGAATCACGTGGTTCCTAGGTTTTGATGGCATCTTGCATGGTTGACTTCAGTTGGACTTCAGTGGCAGAAGTTTTGGAGGAGTTAATGAGACAGATAGTGGAGTTGTGTTCTGTTTATTTTAGTTGAACTAGTTGAGATTAGTTTAACTGGCTATCCAACTAGATATAGAGTGAGTAGATTAAATATTATTTAATTCACTAATTAGTAACTCATTAGTCAACTCAAGAACACTTCCAGTTCACTATGTTGCATGATCAGTCGCTGGACACCAAGTGAAGAGGGATGAAAGGGTGAGTATAGAAGGCTAATGGGGCTTGGAGGACTGGCTTTGCATGATATTTGCACCACACTTGGAGGATTTGTCCATGAAAATTGCACAGTCAAGCCAAGGAGATTCGAACCTTGGATCTCTATATAGACATGCCATGATTGCGCAATAGAGGCAAGGCAATTGGCGGTGAGTTTTGAACCAGTAACCTGTTCAAAACTGAGCTAGATTGTGAGTAACTGTATGAGAAAGTACTGAGTACTTGTGAGGAGTATTGTACTGAGTTTGTTACTTGATTTCTCCATTATAATATACACATATAGCTGCAGGGTTTTCAGCTATAGGCTTTCCCCATACATACTGAGTTAATGTGTGATTGATTTGATGTGCGATCGCTTCTATTATTTCCGCATGTGACAATTAATTGTAGATGAGATTATGTGTTATGCATGCAATTCGAAATTGATGTGTAATCAGGTTAATCTCCATTGAATAAGTGATTTATTCAGCTAATTTCTACATATATTACTAGTATAGTCCCTTATTGTTGTTATTGTAACCCCCTTATTGTTATTTTTGTACCCCTGTAACCGCCATATTTTTATTATTGTGCCCTTACATTATTATTGTTAGGCTGGCTAGGATTACATTGTGGCCCCATGGACTCCTATATATAGAAAGGAGGTTTTGTCATTTGTGTCATCGAAGAATTGTTCACTCATGTAATGTATTGGAGGCTTCCCCCTTGAAGTGGCTTATTTCTAAGGCGTTGATAGATCTTTTCTTATATTTTTGGAGCTGGTTTCAAAACATATATATATATATATATATATATATGTATATATATATATATATATATATATATATATATATATATATATATATATATATATATATATATATATATATATAGAGAGAGAGAGAGAGAGAGAGAGAGAGAGAGACGATGAACATATCGCTTAGTCATGCATTTGCTAGATGAGTTGGGGAGAAGTAGTTCAAGCTCAGAAAGGATAGCTCGGGTGGCCTTGTGTACATGTGTGTGTGTGTGTGTCGAAGGCTTGGGCAAGGGTTCCTCTTAAATACATTATCAATTACCAGATGTTAAGGGATAAGCCCTTGAAAACCCACCAAGTCCAAGCTTTAATCTTATTTGTACACATATAGAAAGATCAAAGGCTAAGTTGAAGGGCCTAGCTAAGTTTCTTCCTCGTGTGGCTTAATGTGTTGTGCACTCCAATGGACTTCTTCTAGTATGGCTTGAGCTAACATAGTAGTCAATCTCTCATTTAGCATCTTGTTTTTGTGGTTAGGTTATGTGAATTGTTCTACTACAACTTCTCGTCTAGATTCTTATTCATATTCTCGTCCAACAAATCTATGTTTTCTTGAAGTTTATTTATTTCCTCTTGATATTACATAATATAAACTTCGATTGATTCCAACTTACTTGTAATAGAGTGGGTGTTCTTGATGTTCTAGGAAGTATGAGTATGTTTACAAGTTTTCTTGTTTATGGGTGATCTCACTAGAAAAAGTTACTAGGTCCTTAAGACAAGGGAGTGTTTGGTGCTATATCTCTCTAATATATGTGTGAGGTCCAAAAATAGTACTTAGCTTAATATCCTAAGGTACTAACTAAGGAGGCTCAATTGTTCCCTTAGTTTACTACTTGACTATCCAAATACTAGAAATTCATCTACCCAATAATTTTTCTTGGTGTATGTTAGTCATCAGTTATTTTTGCTGATATCAAAAGATGACTAAATTACAATCCTAGATTTCTAGAAACAAGATTTGAAAAATATTGTGAGTTCTAGCAATCTCACTTCCTTCATTATCCTAAGCCTAATTGTTTCACTAAATTTTCCTATCTTTTCCTTCTCAAAATTACCCTGTTGCTCTAAGAAGACTCCATGTTCTAGGCCTACCAACCTCATTTTGTTCCTCCCTTCACTCTCATTCACTCCCTATTTCCCTCTAAAAACCCTATTTTTCTCCTTTCCCAAACCCTCAAAAATCCTCCCCCATTCATCATTTTCTTCTAAAAAGCAATGTAAAAGTCCCTTTTACATTGTTTTAAACTAGTTTTTTAGCTTATCAAGCCTTTTAATTATTATAAAAACCTTGTTTTTATAATTAAACTCGCCCTTTACATATAAATAGGCCTTAAGCCCTTTTTCGTTTCAGTCCCCGGTCTCCCTTACCCCCATATAACCGTGCCCTCTACTATTCTTAACACCTTCACCCTTTTCTCTTTATACACCCCCCTTTAAACCTTTGAAAATATTAAAGGACAGGCCTGCTTTCCCTCACCCCACCTTACCTTTTAGCGGGCCATCTCCACCGTCGATTTGGAGCCCTAGGCCCTGATCCGACGGTTGTCGCATCCCTGCCCCTTATCCTGCATTAATAAAAAACCTCACTACCTGCCAAGCTCCCCACGTCAACTTGCCCCTCGGCCCCCCCTTCCACTAAAACCCCACCGAATATTCACCTTGCGCCATCTGTCTCCGGGCCCCACTCACGAAACCTGCTTGTTGCTCCTCCAATGCAATGTGCATCGTTGATCTCATTGCCCGAGATCTGATGGCCCAGATCCCACATCGCATAGAAAATTTTGATAGGTTTTATGTCTCCCAACATGCACGAAATAGGCAGTTTTCCACTGGACATGCGCCGATCGTCCAATGGAATCGCGTGCGTTCGGCCCAAAACCGTTTACCACCTTCTACCCGTGCGATAAACCACCCATGGTTTTCAAAACCACCTTTTCCTCTCTTCGTGACAAAATTCAATTTCTTCTTGGTTCTGCCTCCAGAACCATGCTCCTGCACCCTCTCCTCCTCTACAAATCGCTTCCCGGCAGATCCAAACCCCGAACAAATTGCAGTTAAAGCCCACCCCCAATGGATTTTAACTAATGGTTTGTGTTATGTGCAGGTTTTTAATGGCAAAAATAGTCCGAATGCCCTACTACAATCCATAAAAGAAGACTAAAACCCATGGGTGACGGTCCAGGGGTCTTAATCCAAAATTAAGGAGATCAGAGGCCCCCTCAGGGTTTGATCGATGATGAAAGCATGCTCATCAATGGATCTAAAGAACCCTCCAGCCACGAAGAACACCTCCCCTACACACAGAAGGAAAACACAGTCAAGAAGCAGCAAAGGAAGAAAACATATGAGTTAAAGGGCTAATCCTAATTAACAGACAAACAAAAGGGGTTAGCCACTTAAAAACAGAAGATTAAAGGAAAAAAACAGATTGATGAAGGTCAAAGAAAGAAAGAAGACAGTGAAAAGATCAAAAGAAACAAATTAGAAGATCAAAGGAGCAGAACATAAAGGTCAAAAATATTAAAGAAAATATGATTCAAATCAGACAGTAAAGCCTAAATGACAGAGATTAAAAGATAAAAAAAAGGACATATTAACCCAGAACAATTTCGAATGACTCAACGCACAACAATTATTCCTTTCAAATATATTTTTAGCCACCTAGGTGCTTTTTTACCTTCAAAAAGAATTAGGCAGTTATTGGGCTGAGTCAGAGATATTTTATCTGTCAAACAGTTATTGTAAAAGTTATGAATAGGCCTTAAAAGTCAAACATTTCACCTATTCTTCCTTAGAATTTAAGATAGGAGTTATTGAGACAGAGAAGTAGCTGCAAATATTCCTGCCTTGAGGCTTGCATGGTCTTCAAGGTTAGGGATGCACTTACTCTGTAATAAATGATACTCAAACTCTATCTTGAGCTTCACCTCATTTGCAACATAAATACTGCATTTGAACTCATTATCTTGTTGGCATTTGATGACTCTTTGAAGTAATACATAGTCTCTTGGAAGTTGAAAATAAATTGATGTCTTGGATCTTGTGGATGCCCTGATTTTTTTGTTGATGGTGGAGGCTAGATCACTGGATCCCTGAGCTTGGATGTTGGTGAAGTGCTTCTAATCTATTATTGTTATTTCCTATTTTCATTATGTTTCCATCTTTCTTTGTTGCAGTAGAGTAAAAAATTTAGGCTAAGAAATGTCTTTTGAAATCACCTTAGTTATGTTTTCTCTTCACTGCCTTAATGTTTTCTTCTGCTAGGACATTTCAGAGAATTCTTAATTTCTCTCTGGACCCTCTAAGCTTGTTTATTTCATAAATAGTTGAATACAGTTGGTTTCAAGCATGATTTATGGTTTTCCCTACTTACTTGTTGCCACTTAAACACTGTTTTTGAAGTCTCTCTCTAAAGAACCATTCTTTAAAGTCTGCCAAAGAGGTTTTGCTTCGATCATACCCTTTGTACTTGCTTAACTAATTGTTCTAGAGATCTTTATAACTATGATTGAGGATGTTTAGGAGTTCCCTCTTCCCTATTACAGTTATCTATATGTCTTAAGTGTTTTTTGTCCTTGAAGGTGAGATCACTAGAAGTTAAATGAGTTTCTCACCTTCTATATTTCATTGGAAAATTTGTCTTGAATAATTATCAACTATAGTTGGATCATATAATTTATGGTTTGACCTGTCTATTGATTTCCCCTATATGCTTTGAGATTTGTTTCAGTCCCTTTGTTGAGAAGTACATATGATAAAGGATTATTGATTTCCCTTTACCCTACTTTTCATTCTTACCTTTAATTTCCATCTCATTACCCTAAAAAATTTGAAGATCCACTGGCCAAGTTAGATTTTCCCTATGTTACTCCCTGATCCATTGATGAACTTATCATGACTTTCATTTGACTCCATTGCCCAATGACTTAGAGATTACCTCATTCTACCACTAGAAAATTTGGCGGAATTTCTGACGACCAATTCGTCACTATTCCAACACATAGTCGTCGCAAGAGCGACAATTCGAGGATGGGAAAAATGTGGTTTGCCATCCCATCTCAATTTCAATGCACTTAAAAAGTGTCGCACTACCGACACTTTTTCCGTCGCTTCCAAACAGGCGTCGCTCTTCCGACGTTTCCCAAACCGTCGCGCTTCCGACGTTTGTAAACTGTCACACTTCCGACGAAATGTGGTCTGGCATTTTGAACGTCGCTCTTCCGACGTTTGTAAACTGTCGCAATTCTGAAAAAATGTGATCCGACATTTTGAGCGTCGCTCTTCCGACGTTTGTAAACTGTCGCAATTTCGACGCAATGTGGTCCGATATTTTGGACGTCGCTCTTCTGATGTTTATAAAATGTCGCAATTTCGATGAAATGTGGTCCGACGTTTTGAACGTCGCTCTTCCGACGTTTGTAAACTGTCGCAATTCCGACGAAATGTGGTCCGACATTTTGAACATCTCTCGTTCGATGTTGTTATACTGTCGCTCTTCCGACGTTTTTAAGCTGTCGCAATTCTGACGCTTAAAAGGCATCGGTATACCGAGGACGGGTTCAATTTAAAAAAAAAATTGAAACTTTAAAACAGGACAGTAAATCTCCAATATTTGTTATGAATTGTGGGCATTCCAATGACCGTGAAATATTAATATAATAAACCACCCCACAGCGCTTCGACTATAAACAATCAATTTTTTTTTTCACAAGAGAAAAAAAGATGTTTTGAATATATTATATGAAGTAAAACAGTCCATGAAGTCATTACATTTTCACATCCGAAGATTGGAACCCAAATATCCATCCAGAAAAGTGGAAGTCCCACCCCAGACAGTGATAGAAAAATACCCCATGTCACATACAGGGACTTGATATAAAACCCAGTAACGGTCCACATGGAGATTATCGACAATCTGAAAAAGCATCCAAATATGCCCGAGGCATCTATAAGAAAGTGAAATAGCAGTATGTAGAATAGTAAAGCAACAGATAGAGTACCGACGTCCATTGTTCCAAATACAAATTAAAGTACCCAAAATCCTTGAACAGAGAAAAACGCTAATGATGTGAGGAGTGTGATATGTCTAAAATATAAAAAGACCATCAGACCATATCAATAAACCAGCAACATAGACCAGCATCGCTAGTTTTGAAGGCATAGTGATAAACATTAATCATTTTTTTTTTTCACAAGAGAAAAAACGTTGTTTTGAATATATTATATGAAGTAAAACAGTCCATGAAGTCATTACATTTTCACATCTGAAGATTGGAACCCAAATATCCATCTAGAAAAGTGGAAGTCCCACCCCAGACGGTGATAGAAAAATACCCCATGTCACATACAAGGACTTGATATAAAACCTAGTAACGGTCCACATGGAGATTATCGACAATCTGAGAAAGCATCCAAATATGCCCGAGGCATCTATAAGAAAGTGAAATAGCAGTATGTAGAATAGTAAAGCAACAGATAGAGTACCGACGTCCATTGTTCCAAATACAAATTAAAGTACCCAAATCCTTGAACAGAGAAAAACGCTAATCATGTGAGGAGTGTGATATGTCCAAAATATAAAA
This sequence comes from Pinus albicaulis, assembly GCA_034641835.2. Taxonomy (NCBI): domain Eukaryota; kingdom Viridiplantae; phylum Streptophyta; class Pinopsida; order Pinales; family Pinaceae; genus Pinus; species Pinus albicaulis. The sequence goes on along the minus strand of CM076572.1, from coordinate 1,090,302,448 downwards.
AGACCATCAGACCATATCAATAAACCAGCAACATAGACCAACATCGCTAGTTTTGAAGGAAAAGTGATAAACATTAATCATTTTTTTTTCACAAGAGAAAAAATGTTGTTTTGAATATATTATATGAAGTAAAACAGTCCATGAAGTCATTACATTTTCACATCTGAAGATTGGAACCCAAATATCCATCCAGAAAAGTGGAAGTCCCACCCCGGACAATGATAGAAAAATACCCCATGTCACATACAGGGACATGATATAAAACCCAGTAACGGTCCACATGGAGATTATCGACAATCTGAGAAAGCATCCAAATATGCCGAGGCATCTATAAGAAAGTGAAATAGCAGTATGTAGAATAGTAAAACAACAGATAGAGTACCGACGTCCATTGTTCCAAATACAAATTAAAGTACCCAAAATCCTGCAACAGAGAAAAACGCTAATCATGTGAGGAGTGTGATATGTACAAAATATAAAAATACCATCAGACCATATCAATAAACCAGCAACATAGACCAGCATCGCTAGTTTTGAAGGCAGAGTGATAACCTGTCAACACATAAAATAGTATCATAAAGCGGATATAGGAAATGTGCAGAGACATGTACTGTTGATATACGCCTCACACAAAAAGCATCCATGATAGAGCAAAAATATGTATAAACCCAGGGTCGATTGTATGTTCTAGCTCGCTTGTTCCCGGAAATAAAAACCATCTGCAGAAACCCAGGCTCGCTTGATTCCAAAATTGGTAACCATCTGTTGCATCCGAGATGTAAGGTTCAGGCTCGCTTGTTTCCATTAGTAGCCCGCTACAGCATCCACCCTGTTCATAGAAAAAAGGTTCCTGTATATATACATAGAAAGAGTATAATGCGTAGACCATATAAACATGGCTCTGTATTTCAAAAAACAGGTTTAAAATAGAAACATGGAAACATTTTTTTTTCCAATTGTTATGAACATAATTCGATCGTGAAATATTAATATAATAAACCACCCCGCAGCGCTTCGACTATAAACAATCATATTCTCAACATGGCCTCATAATATTTTTCAAAAAACAGTTTTAAAATAGAAACAGGGAAACATTTTTTTTCTAAGTAAAGTTAATCTATTAATAGTGGGAATAAATTACACCGAAGTCAAAAACATTGCCCAGACTCATGGCAAATTTGTCATCAAAAAATCAAAAAATTAAGAAGACTGCCCTCATATGGGGAAACCAATCTTGAACGTTTACAGAATTCAAAAATATTACAGAGGTCCAGCACAGTAATATAATCTAAAAGCAGCCCAATTAAGTGGGTCACGAAGCAAGAAAAACAAATTAACCAAACTACTCCTCCGGCTCCTCGACGATTCGGCACCATCCTTCGGAAGGTCCAGGATCGCCAGGTGCTACCTCCACATTCATGCCACTGCTCCCCTCCTGAAGGCCCGAATGATGGCTGGCTTTTTCTGAGCTCAGACCCGCCTGACAGGTGCATTGTTCTTCCATTTGGGCCTCCTCATGGAAAACCACAGTAATTGAAGCTATGATTCGTGGGTGGTTCAGAGAGAAATTAAAGGAAAAAAGTGCAGTGCGCGTCGTGGGAGAAGGTGAAGCAGTGGGGAAATGAGGAGCAGGGGAGCCCATATGGTGGCCAGATCCTAGAACTCGACCCCGCCCACTTCTAGTATCTGGATATCGACCTGTGTGATAATCACTGGACCTGGAAGACGACTCAATTGAAGGGCTGGAGGGAGCGCGCAGGGGTGACTTCTAGTGCTCCCCCTGCGACAACGCATCCTTTGATGCAAGCGAGGCATGGGTGCAGTATCAGCAGTGGGCACAAGAGGAGACGGAGAATCAGAATTCCAAGAAACAGAGGAAGACAGACAAGGACCAGACCGAGAGAAATGCAGATATGCAGCAAGGTCTAAGCAGTAGTTCAGCTGGCCACTTCTCCTTCTCGTCACAATGAGCAGGCAGTGTAACCCAGCAACCGGCTCGTCTGAAAAACCATAACGAAATGCCATTTTATCGACCCGACTGCAATGCAATCGAAGGACACCTGTCATAATTAATCTCTGATCATTAATGAGAGCCGAAGGCCGGATCATATTGGAGCATGCGGAATCGCTAACAGGAGTGGAGGTCCGATCTTGAACAATGTTAAAACTTAATGCAATTTGATATGAAAACCTTGGAACTTAATTGAACAGTGTTAAAACTTCATGCGTTTGATATGAAATCACTGCATCCATGTCCCATCGCCTTAAACGCCATCGAATTCACCCACATCCGGGAACAGGGAAACATTTGATTGAGGACACATGACAGAAATTGATTGGAGTGGATCTTTGTTTGGGCTGCTCACGCAGTGGAAATCCGGACCCAAAAAATATTAGGGCGAATTTGATAAGAAATTCGTGTCACAACTCTCCCTCCGTATGCTAGCCCAACTTCGGACCCAAAAAATATTAGGGTGGAATTCAATTGGTTTTCGCGTCACAAAATTGGCCGACGTTAGCGGGCTATTTTGGAACGCAAATTTGGTTTGAATTATGGTTTATCGCTGTTTGAAGTCCGGTGGGCTCGACTTAAGAACAATTTTGTTTGATCCCATCTTATAAAATTTGTGTTGGTTTTATTTGATAATACACATATTTATAATAAATCATGGGAATACCACAATAAACATGTGGAAAAGTTATATAAATTATTGAGAACAATCACTTTTATGTAAAAATATCCAAATGTGCTTTTGGGAAATAAGAATTCAAGTATTTGGTTCATATTGTTTTAAAGGAAGGAGTGAAGTTGGAGCCTCAAAAGATGCAAGCTATTAAAAAATGACCCATTCCTAAGAAAATCAAGGTTCTTAGAAGATTTTTTAGACTTACATGATATTATTGATAATTTGTTAAGAATTATGCATGCATTTCAAGTCCACTCACATATCTCTTGAATAAAATATCATTTATATGGAATGATGAGGCTACTTTGGAATTATTTCTTTTAATGGATGGCATGTCCTCTACACCAACATCAGTTGCACCTACTTTTGGTAAAACATTCATAGTAGAGTGTGAGGCACTAGGACAAGGAATTTACGTAACATTAACACAATAAGGGATATCATTGGCTTTTAAAAGCAAGGAATTCAAAGAAAATATTTGGTGAAATCTACTTATGAAAAATAAATGGAAGCAATATTACATGCAATAAAAAATGGGGATAGTATATCATTGGGAGGTACTTTAAAGTCAAGATATACCATGATAGCATAAAGTATTTTTTGAAGCTATGATTTTCATTAGAAGATTAACAAAAATGAGGAGAAAAAATGCAAAGTTTTAATTTTTAGATAATCTGCAAAAAGGGTAAGGAAAGTTTAGTACATGATGCTCTTTCTAAAATAGAAGAGGCCTCAAATTTATATCCAATTACATTTTCTATTCCTAGGTGGCTAGAAGAAGCTTGCCATAATGGAAAAATGACAATAGTACTAAACAAAAACTAGAATTTATAAAGGATGGGATGAACTCTATGGAGCATTGGGAGTGAAAGAGAGATATACTTTGGTGCAAATGTAGAATATTTTTATGCACGCAAGCATATTTGAATAAAAAAATATTAAGGGAGTCCCATGTCTCTCTGATGGTAGGATGTAGGGTTCCTTAAAACATCTCAAAGTATCAAAAAATATATTTTTGGAAGGAATGAAGAAAGATATTCAATATTTTGTAAGAGAAGGTCAGGTTTGCATAATAAATAAAAGAGAGATAGTAAAATCTCTAGGGTTACTTCAACCATTCCACATACATATTCAAAGACTAGAAGATATATCAATAAACTTTATTACAGGGTTACTAAAATATAAAGTTAAGTATTACATTTTTGTGGTCATTTATATAGACAAATTTTATAGATTTTTTTTGTAGAGCTCAAAGCACATAAACAACAAGCCAAGTGGCAGAAGTGTCCGTGAAATAAATTCATAGTCTTCATAGTTTTCCTAAAGTAATAGTAACAAGAAAATTTTGGAAATAACTATTTAATATGAGTGGAGAAACACTAGCTGCCATGAGTTCTACATATCAAACACAATCAAATGGTCAAACAAAAATAGTTAACAAATGTTTTTAAGGTTATCTACAATGTTACTCTTTAGAAAAGCAATCTTAATGGATGAAGTGGGTTCGTCGAGGAAGAATGGTAATATGATACTACCTATCACACATCTACTAAAATTTCCCCATTTAAGGCCCTTTATGGATATCCAACTCCTAGTATCTCATACTTTTTGCAAGATAAGTCCAAAGTATAGGAAACAGAGTCACATATGGAAAATACTAAAGAAAATTTGAAAATTATTATGGAAAACCTTAAAATGACATGAAACATGATAAAACAACAAGGGGAACAACATTGAAGTGAAAGATAATTTGAGGAGGGTAATTGGGTATTTTTTAGATTATAGCATTATAAGCAATCTTCATTAAAGAAAAAGAAGAATAAAGAATTAGCTCAAAAATGTTATGGCCCTAAATAATTATTCATAGGATTGCACAAGTGGTATAAAAGTTATATTTTCCTTCTTCTTGCATTCATAAGGTTTTTCATGTATCTTGCCTAAAAAAGGTTTTGGGAAAAAATATGCCAATGTAAATAGAACTTCCAAAATTATATGAAGAATGAAAGTTGATTCTTGAACCACAAAAAGTTATAGATAAACATTCTGTATCTCTTTGACATATAACCATTATGAAGTACCTAATCAAGTGGAAGAATATTACTCTAGAATAAGGTACATGGTAAAATGATCAATTCGTGATGAAATACCCATGGCTAAAGGGTTCGTTTGAAGTTTTGACAAAGGTTTTGTTATATGTTTTATATAACGCGCGGCGAAATAGTTTTATTGTTTGTTAAGGTCCCACACAGTGATCAAATTTGAAGGGCAGGTCCGAATTTCAATTAGAAGGGCATATATCTATATCGCCCTTCCATAATGAAAAGCTTTAAAGAAAAAACTTTTCAATTGACCACAATAAATTATTTTTACATTTCATTTTCAGAAAGACAAAACCATCAATCTTTATATTAATAAAAGACTGTTACATATACAACAATGAAGAAGGCTCCATCTTTCATTGCTTAAATATCTCATTGGTAATGTCAACATAAGTCTTGAAGACACTATTATAAGAATTTGGATACATACCACCGGGATATAGGAGATTCTTATGTGTCAGATTGTGTAATGCAATTTTGACTTTGTCTCACAAGGAGTAGCAGCATGGAGGTTTGGATTTTTCTTATAGAACTTTTATTATTATTATTTGAAATGTTGTTTATAGATATGAATACAACAATGAAATTATGAGCATGGTGGAAAATTAGTCAAGCTCATGATGCCAAACCATGATGATGTAAGTTTGGAATTTAACATTTTTACATGTTAAAGAGAAATAGTCAAAATCACTGACAACTTAGTATGCCATAATTAATAATCATTCCCTATTCACTTTTGTTAATAGGTTTATGTCACACGATGATCTCTCTTCTCTAGCATTTACTTGTATTGAAGATCACTATTTTAGGAATAAGGAGTTATTTTCTCCAAAAATAACCCTAGCTAAACATTGACAATGCATCAAGGATATATTTCTATGCTTCATAAGTACATATGCTCTACTTCTAAATCATGTCTTGGAAGTGGTTGTTTTGCTGGAAATTATTCACCAGTTGGTTTCATACCAAAGTCTTTTTCTCGTTTTCAACATCCAATACATGAAAAAGATAATGGTTTAAAACAACATAAATATTTGAAATTTTGCAAGAATTGTCTGGCACACTTTGAATATGAATTTTGAAGTCAAGTGCATGATGTTGTATAGGTCAAGTGTCATTTTGAATACCAAATGTTTCACAAGAAACTGCTCAACATGCTACCCTGCAGTAAGGATTAAATGACAATATTGCATCAACTATTTCCATAATAAAAGTGCACCTCGGCCATAAGACTAAACAACTACAAATGTTGTAGATATAACAAGACCACACAATCAAATGTATTCCACAAGGCCAATGCTGTATGAAAAATGAAAAGGAGTTTGCAACAAAAAATACCTTAGGAAACTAATTCAATCAGATACACCAAACCATCAGCAAAAAGGAAAACTAGCCTACTCAAAAGGCAAACGTTTACCTCCTTTGAGAAAGTTTTGAGTTCTGAAACAAGGGCCTTTATTGTCTTGTCAATGCCCCTAGTAATTTCAATGGGGTTTGCACCTGCTGCAAAAACCTAAACAAAAAGGTTTCATTTCAAATTATTTTCCACAAATTTAAGATACAACCATTGTCAGTTTTGTATTTTCTAACAAGCTCATAAATTTTGACAAAAGAACCAAAATTTTTTAATACCTGATAGCAATTTTTTCACTCAAAAAGTATATTAGACTCAATAAGCCCAACCCAAAACTAAAAAACCAAACACCATAAGACCCTACAAAAATGAATAGATGATCTTCATCCAGTACTATCAACAAAAATTTACCTTTACACCCTCACTTATTAAACCCTGTGCTGTTGAATTTTAACTTCAACTGCTCTAGCAGAAGGACGGATGCAGCAGCAACATTTTTTTTGGGAGGTTGCTTGCATGCCTTCCAAAAATTTAATTCAGTATTTAAAATTCCTGCAAGTTTTTTTTGTAGACGACCGCAACCATATTTCTGTATAGGATTGTATTTAAACATAACAACCAACATTAACGCAATTAACCAACCATAAATTAAACAAACATAAATTTACCCCCTAGTTTTGTAAATTCAAAAGGAGGACACGTGGAGCATTAATATTGGATTGCATGAAATTGAAGGGAATCTGAAAAACTGAATACCGGACCCGAATTTTTTATAAGGCACATTGGATTGAGAATTCGTGTTACAAATTAGGCAGACGTTAGCATCCCATTTTGGAATGCGAATTCAGTTTGAAATTCAATCTATTCAGACTTTTGAAGTCCGACGGAAAGGGTTCTTTAATGTTTTGATAGTTTAATTTTATGTATGCTTTATTATATACATATGTTTTAAACATATATATATATATATATATATATATATATATATATATATATATGCGAAATGAAAGGTGGGCCATAGAATTTGGTTTTAATTTTATTTTTTTAAAAAGAGGGTTTATTATAATATGTTTTATATGTTACGGAATATAAAAATAAAAAGGACAAAAAAGCTTGGTAGTTTTTTTTATAGACAGTACGTAAATTTTTTATTAAACAACAGTGTGTAAAAAGTGAAAGACTGAGTGTAAATTTTTAAGTGTGTATGCACAGCAGTGCGAAAGTGAAAAATACAACAGAGTGTTTTAGAGACAGAGTATGTTTGTTTTGAACAGACAGTGAGTTGGTTTTATGCACTGCGTTTTGTAGCAGTCATAATTTTGTAATCCCTCTCAGTGAGGAAGAAGTGTAATAGTTTTTTTTTGAGTTATTGAAGGGAATAGAAGTTTGTTTTCAAAGTATTGAAACTATGTCTCCTGTCAAAGAAATTTTTATTTTCTCTATGTTAGAGGAAGGGAGATTTATTCTCCCTTCATTGTTCTGGAATTTTTCAATATTCCAACATGTGCAAGAACAACAGATGTTGTGGTTCCATCCCCAGCTAAATCATTTGTCTTTGCCGCAGCTTGCCTTACCAACTTGGCCCCAATATTTTCAACTGGGTCCTCTAATTCAACCAATAAAAAGGCCAAAGCCATAGCATTGAGATACATTTCATTACATTGTCAATAACAATAAAATTTGACTCGGCCATAACCCTTTCCTTTTATTTTTGTGAAAATATTTATGCATTACTCTAATGTGGCTAGTCCATAGGCCAAGTAGACCACTGGGTAACAAATATGTTTCCTTTAACCTTTGAGTTTTAAATTTTTTTTTTTTTTTCTAAGTTAGAGTAATCTATTAATTAAAGGAAAATAATGTACACCTGGCCGAAGCCAAAACATTGCCTACCAGGAGGCATTTTAACTGATAGAGACTGATGTTGGGCTGCCCATCAGGAGGGAAACCAGCCATAGGAGCCATAATCTGAAAAAATCCCACGCAGGGGATCGTACTGATATGTTTTTGACTGAACACTAGACACATATACATTGCATATCTGCTGCATTGGACTCTGACTGTACTGGACCACTGTAGTGTCTGAGAATGGACAATTACAAAAAGAGAACTAACAAGGCGACCAAGAAATCCCTCAAAGAGGGCAGAGAAATAACAAAAAAGACAGGAGGGGATGGCAGAGTTACTCATCCAGCGCAATTTCCTCAATTTTGCAGCTGAAGTCTTCCGAATCGCCTTGTGCGTGGGAGCAAGCGGAGGAGGAGTGGACAACCAGCGGAGGTGCATCAACATGGCCCAGAACGACCCCAGCTTCGACCTGCAAAGAAACCTTGTTCTCAGAGGGCGAACCCCTCATATCCTATTGCATCTTGTCCAAAATAGCCCTGTCGTCCGGAGCATGCTCATCAGGAGGAGGCTCAGGCATTGGTTCCTCCAGGAAGACGACCGAGATGGCCACGGTAACCCGGGGTTTGTTGAGAGCACAGTCGAAAGAAAAGAGTGCAGTGTGGGACTGTGCTGGCAGAGTGTCGCCAGAAGGCGAGTCCAGTCGACGTCCTGAACGAAGCAGACGCCCATGAAGGAAACGAGGCAAGCTACCCGAGGTCGCAGAGGAATCCGACGGAGAGGAGGAGAAGGATGGCAAATGCCTTCTGGTCGCCCGAGAGGATCCCCTTCGGCACCGCATCCTCTGTCTAACTCTGGGCATGATTGCAATAGAACAGGAGCTAGAGTGCAAATGAGAGATGGAGGAATTCCGCTCAGGAGGAGAGCCAAGAACTTCAGTAGCAGACACACAGGAACCTGCAATTGATAAGTGGGAATTATCCGCAAGCACCAAACAGCAAGTGTTGCGACTGTGCATCCCTGTGATGGTGCGGACAATTGCATTATCCAGAGTAGGATTACAACTCGACAACAATGGTGAAGGGGAGGACGGCTCCATGATAAATAAAAAACCGATTCTGCATCCTTCCAGCCTGCGCATTGAATGACCAGGCCTGGAGGTCGAATGTGAAATGCGGTTGCAGCAGTCGAGGCTACCTCGAGAACCTGATGCATTGAAGTGAATCGACTCCATATCCAAACCATAAAGAACAAGCGCGGGTAATAAATGTGATCAGGTGGGCGCTAAGGAACCAAGAGGGAAGGCAGGTGGCCTCCCGTCCTTGCGCCATGTGTCCCATCGAGCCCGCTATCTCCACTTGCACCCGCATCCGGGGCTTTGAGTTTTAAAATTATTCCTACCAAATCTAAGACATTTAAGAGGGGGAACTAATACAACGTTAAAAAGAAAAGTAGAGCACACATCTACAAATTACCTCCTTAGCTACTGTCACACCATCATTAACTATTTTCAGAGAACCATGCTTGCTCTCCAAGGCAACATTTTTCCCTTCACCCCAAGGGTGACTCCAACAAGATCAGCAAGTTTGCTCACACCGCCTGCAAGACAAATTGACAATGCTTTTAGTAAGTGTGCAATTGAATGCTAGACCATATGCCAAAACAACCCTCCATGAAAAAATAAAATAACACATTAAAATTGAATATAAGTGGACAAGGAAAGATCCACCGCAGTGAAGTTTCACGTGCAGGTGACCTTCCTTTAAACATAATTTTTTCTCTGACCTGCAATTTTTTTGTCACTGAGCCATCCTTGTTGAAGTACAACTCCTTTTCCATAGCTCTTGTATTAACTACCTTCTCTCTATCGCGTAATCTCAGAGTCCCTCTTCTGCTTGAGAGATTAAAGGAAATGGGTGAAAAAACTGAAAGAGAAGACAATTGTCTACCATAATTATCAGACATTGCACCCAACTTCTTCCCCTTTCCATTGTTACCCAATGAGGTAGATGTGGCAATTGTTGTCATACTGCCCAAAGCAGAGGCCATCTTCTCTTATCCTGAATATAGAATTACAAGATCTTCATATTAGTATGAACCTTAAAAACATGACTCCCATTTCTAAAAACCACTTTTAAGTTGTAACAAGCAAACTAAACAACTATCGCAACTTTTGGAAACTTCTGGAGCATTAAGAGAGAAACAAACAAAGAGAAATAAAACCACAATCCTCATTTTAATGAGACTGGACTATATATTTTCATTAAGATAATAGAAAGAAATCACGACTATATTAAGGTTAGCACAAAACAATCTTTAACTAGTGTCTCTCGTGGCCTTCAGGTTGCCATGCTAGAGGTTGCATATTTTTAATTTAAACTCTTGACCTCTCGTGCCCATCTATGAATGCATCCAATGGGATATATACATCAAATGCTCCTTTATATCCCCAAAAACAAATTCCCTACTACAAGAGCACCAGTATTGATGGATCAACCCACACCATCCCACCCACTAGAAACGGTGAAAAAGGAAACCCGAGAAAACTTCTGAAATATCTCAAGATGACTATATGGGTGGTTCTTATGAATCAACCAACCATTTAGAACATGCTCATCAATCCAAACCATGAGTATTATGTGACAATATTCAAGCAGGCACTGAATCAGATTTTTGAAGCTATGTTAGAGAAACCCTAAACTCTCACTGAAAATAGGTGAAATGTGGCACCACTCAGAGATTGACATGTGCCAATTGGTACAAGTGGTAGACAATTGGCATGCTCAAACAACGAGGTGATGCGGGAATGACATGAGGGAGAAAATATCAGAAAAGTCCCAAATCTGGAGAACTAAAGCTCATCACCAACCTAAGATTGACAACTTTACATGATGTAACCTATGAAATTGTAAATGGAGAAATCATAGTAAAAATAAAGTAACCTATGTAACAATAAATTCGGATTCATCCTGGGAGTGGTAATGGGAGAAATCATAGTGAACAACAGGAAACATGCAGAGTTGCTTACAATCAAATAGATGAAAAAACACATGCAAAAAACCTAGATAATAATCATGAACAAGCTTAATATTGAATTATGAACTGTAAAGGAACTTACAAAATGTGACATTACGAACCTGGTCAAGCGTACAAGCAAAAATATCCTGGACATGACCCTGGTTGACGAGTTGTATTGCTCATGATGCAAGAGGATTTGTACCTGCACTGCCAAGTCAATCAAAATCCATCATTATCTATACAATAAATACAAGTAATTGATGTAGTATTTTTTTACTCTAAGATGCATTCTTATGATAATGTTAGAACATATGTTGAAAATGTCAAAACATACTTGAATAAGCTCCTCTTTGTTTCAAGAACAATTTATTGGAGTCGCATGAACTTGGAACAAGCCTCCCACGATCTGAAAGAGTAGCAACTAAGTCAATAGTGACTTTTTTGTTGCTACGCTGGATCGAGGGAGGTTTTCTCCAAGATTAAATCGCTCCAATAAATTATTCTCTACTAAATAGGGCCAACCACGTGAAGGTGGAAGCTCTTATGGCCCCTCCCCCCCCTCGCATCACTCTCAATTCCCCAATACCCAATCTATATTTCATTTTTTACTTTTATGAGCATAAGAAAAAAATTCAATAACTAATAAAAAAAAAATTCAACAAAAAGTACGCAAGGAAACATTGCAATTAATGCTTGACATAAAAATAGTATGATAAATGAGTTTTTTATATAATGCAAAAAATGTTCCAAGTATGGTAACATTTGTCTTATAATAATACACTATTTTACATTATAAAATTTTATTTTTCTTCTTCCTATTTCTAAAGCTCCTAATTACATCATCAATATCATCGTGCTCTACTGCTATTTCGTGCCTTTCGACCCGCACTGCTGACCTAGTTGCGTAGTCACGATGTCTGGTCTCATCCAGTGACAGGGCATCGCCTACAAAAACAGATAATATTAAATTTTAATTGTCAGTTTTTAAATTTCATTGAACTAGTTTGGTAATATTAATAAAAAAATTGCAATGAGATTATTTACCTGGTGCACTAGTTGTCGCCGCTGACTTAGTTGCGTAGTCACGATGTCTGGTCTCATCCAGTGACGGGGCATCGCCTACAAAAAAAGATAATATTAAATTTTAATTGTCAGTTTTTAAATATCATTGAACTAGTTCAGTAATATTAATAAAAAAATTTGCAATGAGATTATTTACCTAGTGCACCAGTTGTCGTCGTTGACCTAGTTGCATAGTCACGATGTCTGGTCTCATCCAGTAACGGGGCATCGCCTAAAAAAACAGATAATATTAAATTTTAATTGTCAGTTTTTAAATATCATTGAACTAGTTCGGTAATATTAATAAAAAAATTGCAATGAGGTTATTTACCTAGTGCACCAGTTATCGCCGTTGGAATTGTTGCCCTGTCTTCCTCTCTAGTGGTAAGATCCTCAAGGGAAACATTCTCTGTCATTTAAACAAAAAACGTTATAAGGAAAACCATCAAGGTATAATTAGAAAAAATTATAAGTGGAAATTAATTACCGCCATGGCCCTCACTGATAGTAGCATTGTCGTCTTGGTCCCCACTACAATGATCAGGTTGCACGTGAGGATCATCTACATCTGGCTCTAAAACTGGGTTATTTGCCTCGTCGGTAGTACTACTCCCCTGATTTAAACAAAGTTGTTAGAAATTAAATTTATGGACGAAAACAAACATATTGAAAGGTTAATGTTTTACCTTATCAGGCATTCTGGATCTTGGGACCTGCCCCAAGCTTCTGCGACATTCAACTACGGCTTGATAGCCGAAATGGAAAGCGATATTTTTATCTTCCTCTATAGTTTCTGTTCCGAAGTCATCACCCTACATTACATATGATTGTGTATTTTTAATCATATTTGATAGGATTACAAAAACGTTGGAAGGCGATACAATTAATTATAAGATGTTTAGCTACTTATTTACAATTCTTGCGGCTAATTTCAAGTAGCCGCCCTGGCCTAGCTTGTGATGGCCCTTTTTTTCAATCCTAGCTTTGGTTGCCTTTGAGGTGTCAAGCAACCTAGCATCAAAATATTGAAGTCAGATATGACGTAGCACACTTTTATTTTAGACATAGAGAAAATTAAAGCTATTGAATTAAAGTTGTAATTTACCTTGTGGGTCTAGTTGGCATTTTTCCTTCTTTCTTTGCCCTTTTCTCTTTTCCGTCATGGATGAGTGCTCTCCACTCACTCTCTGGAACTGTGAGAGGACGCTCATATCTAGGGTTAAATTGCAATTGCATCCTATAGGTGTCCCTGGTATATTTCAAATATTTGTCGGCTACCCGAGCCACCGCTGTTCTGTCAAATGTGCCGACCCCAAAAAGGGCTTCTAGATAATCTAGAAGTTCTTTTTTCAGGTTGGAATTCTGGGAATTCCACCCTGTGCGTATGTTTGGGCCAAAAATTACCAACGCATGGCTCTCCAAAAACCTATAGAACTCATTGTTTCCTACACACAAAAAAAGATATTATCATTAATTTAAAAATAAAAATCATGATAAATATGTTTTAGATAAAGTACATGAAATAGTTAAAATATTAAAATTTACCTGGGAGTTGTACGTGCTTTATAGGGACACCTTCATCGTTCACCAACAACATGCCATTAATGGTCCCTGTGGAGTTGACACGTGTAGCTCCAGGAAACGCAATAATGTAGTTGGCCATATCAGCCTCATCATTGCCAACACGTTCAGCGGTTGGCTGGGTGCTTGGGCAGGGTGTGTTTCTTGGCTGGCACCTAAAGGAGTAGAAGGTGTACGAGAGGATTGCTGGGCAATCTCTTGCCCTTGTGTCCCACTACCACCAACACCAGGTTCAGCAAGTGCCAGAAAATGCTACATACAAAAGAACTTTTTGTTAGTTTAGTCAATGTAAATATTAAAAATCAAACTATCACAATTCATCTCATCTAGAACAAAAAAAATATCCTTTTGAATTTTTTTTATTACCTGATATGTTTCTAGCTGGCTCATAAGTTTTTTTATCCTCTCTTCTGTTTCAGGTGTTTGAGGCACGTCTATCAAAGTATTAAATTTCGACCTTGCATCTTGTGCCTTTTTTTGCAACAAGAACACTGGAGATAGGGATGAAGAAAGCTCTTCCTCAAAGAGGGAATCATCAGGCGTACCATGGCTAGGTGTCTGCATATTTGAACAAAATTAATATTATTTCAATTATGTAAATAACTAAAATACCTGAAGATAGAGAAATGTTTGCACTTTACATGTTCTTTCGCTGGCCTCTTTCTGCGATCATCCCATCTCGGGGTTGTTCCTGTACTGCCCTGATCAGTCTACCACATTGCAATAAAATTAGAAATCTAAAAACTTGAAAACAATATCAAACTTGAAAACACAAAATGAAAACTGAAATAATTTCTAATAAGACACCAGAAGACAGAGTTAGAGTTTCAAATATGCCTTGCATTGAATTCAGTCCTGGAAACATGTCATTACACATTAAGGCACCCAAAAAAGAGACGAGTTGACAATGAAGACCTTATTGAATATATTGTTGGAGCAACTTCTAGTAAACTTGTTGTGAAGACCTTGAGGACATTTTTGGAGCAACATTATTGAAGCTAATGGTATAGCATTGTTGGAGACTATCTTGAAGGGCCTTGAAGTGAAGCTTTTGGAGCAACTATTGAAAAATCCTTAGAGCATTTAAGTAAGGCACTTTCTATCTTCCATCACCTTTTTCCTTTCAATATCCTTTAAACGATTTTGTTGATATTTAATGTTTGAAATCACGTTATAATTCCTTGATTATATGTGTTTGAGGACTTTCCCTTTGAAATTACCCAAAAATACCCTGGCAATTTTATCTTCAGGATGCATGTCTGACCCTATTGTTCAATATTTTGATTGATAGTAGTAAACATAGAGAGTTAGGGGGCTCTTGACTTGGTTTTGGTTGGGCCATTAGATCCCTAACATCTACTAGGTATAACCCCCCTTGAGTTGGAGGAGAGCTAGCCCGAAGTGAAAAGAGGTTGGTGAGGTGACAATGGGGCTATTGAATTACACATGGTATCACACTTTAGCTTTAGGACTTTATCTTGAGAAGTGAGATATTTTGCTATATCAATTCTCAAATTGTTTACAACAATATTGTTAAGAACTAATAAGAAGTGATGTTGAGGGGTTTTTGGGTATAAGAAACAATACCATTTAAAAACTAGGGTTCTCAGTCCTTGGCATTCCTTCACCTGAGCCTAGGGGCACACTAGAATAATTTCACACTAAACCATGCAAACTTAAAAGTAACTTAACAGATCCATAAACTAATAATAATCATAATTCCTAATTTCCTATTGTACGATATGATGAAAATTATTCAAACATGAAGCAATGAAGACATGCAATGTCTGAATTTCAAGATTGATGAACCAATACAAGAAGTTAGAAACTACAACTTTGATTCAATACTTTGTGTCCTAACTCCAGGAAGGAATCTAGTTTGTAGTACAGAACATGCATTGTGTATTATCAATTCTTAATTGACAACAACTAAAGGTCATCTACCTCATCAATTCCTTCCCATTTTGTGTTTTTATGTTATATTCCTTATAAAAGTGTCAAATTTATCTCAAAGTAAGAAACCACTGAATAAAATAAAAAATAGTTGAGATATGATTGAGAAATGGTCATTTATTTCTTGAAAGGATCTTCACAATTTCTTTGGTTCTTTTTCATCTCAAGAAACAAGAAATGACCTAAGAAACTATCGTGATGTAATATAAGAAACAACACGGTGCAATGGCCATTTTCAAAGCCAAATGATGTCCATTGAGGACATGGCCTTTATTTGGTTCCTGTTTCATAGGAGTTTCGGGTAGAAATGGAAATTTGTTGTACCATTTCCAGTGGTAAAAAAGGAAAACCTTATTTTTCCATGGGAAATAATTTACCTTTCCTTTTTCAAGATAATCTAAATCACAAAAAATATGAACTATATTGCACACATTCTTGGATAATGTGAAAGTGGAAAAGGAATACCGTACACAAGTGATGCACACATGTACATTTGAACACTAATAGATTTTTGTAGTTGAAATGCAATGCTTGTTTTCATTTAAATGTAGGGTTTTTAAAGCAGGGAGAAATAATGGCTGCCAAATTAATAAGCGTTTCTTTCTGAAAAATTTAAATCTTGTATTGGGTGGTGAAGATAATAGAGGGTATTGAATCTTGATTCTTGACATCTAGAGAGAACCCTACAGCCTAACACATTCCAATGGAATTGACCAAAAAAACCCAAATAGAGTCAACCCTACTATAGGAGGAAGGGCCTACGATGGAAACTTGGAATTTGCAAAAACAGAGGTAGGAGAATGCGATGCCGAGAGCTAAGGGCGAATGTTAAGAAGTGAGGGGGCGAATGCGGGGCGAATGTGTTGCAAGAGCTTGGAGTGAATGCGTGCCAGGCTCGGGACGAATGCGAGAGCGAATGTTGTTCTTGGGGGGTGGGGAGAATGCGGGGGGGATCTTCGTGCAAGAGGTTGAGGGAGAATGTTGGGGGCGAATGCTGTTCTGCAAAGAGTTGAGGTGAATGTTGAGGGAGAATGCTGATGCAGAAGGCGAGGGCGAATCACGGGGAAAATGCGTGCAAGAGTTGAGGGCAGATACGAGAGGCGAATGTTGTTGCAAGAAATTTGAGGTGAATGTTGTTCTACAAGGGCGGGGGCGAATGCGGGGGAGAATGCTATTACGCAAGACTTGAGGAGCAAATGCGGGGGCGAATGTTGTTACGCAGGCGGGGGCGTGCGGCGATGTTGCAAGAGCGGAGGGCGAATGCGCGCGTGATATCAGACGTTAATGTAGTTTTTAATAAAATCATTTTTATGTAGCGCACATATAAGTTTCGTATTTTTATGTAGCGTGCATATAAATGTCATTATACCGACGGTGGAAAAAGTGTTGCTATTGCGACGAATGCCTCCAAACGTCGCAATTGCGACACTTAGATATTGTGTCGCACTTGCGATGTTTGGAGGCAGCCGTCGCAATAGCGACACTTTGGGGCATAGTGTCGCAATTGCGACGTCTTCCTCCAAACGTCGCAATTGCGACACTTTGTCTAAGTGTCGGTATTGCTTCAATTTTCTATAAACGTCGGTATAGCGACGATTTCGGGCGAGATTGAAAAAATTTGGGGAAATTTCCAACATTTGGTCAAAAGCGTCAGAACCAAGTGTCGGAATTTCCCCCAAATGTACTAGTGTACCTATGCTCTTTGATCATCATACCCAACCAAAACAAACAACAAAACCCCATACTTAATAACTAGCCTAAAATAAACCCTTAAAAGTAAAAAAGCACATATCCTTTGCAAATAAATAGAGAGATCCCTCTCTGAGTCTAGGAAGGCTAGGTCCTAGGACTCTAAAGACTAGTTCCATGTTACCTTGTCATTTAGTATACCAATCTACCAAATCACAGGACACTAACAGTGTACTATAACAACAATATTGATAATTATCTTATATAAATTTTGTTTTATATATATCTAGGAGACTTCCTATATTCCCAGAGATACATGGAAGTTAAATTCTATATATAGTATTGTTTAAAGTGGGACTACTCGAATGGGTACTAGGGGTTACAAGGGTTTCCAACAAGGTGATTCCACTTGTATTTACTATGTGAATTCTTTCTCTACCATAGTTTCACCCATTGAATGATAGATCATTTTGTTTTTTAAAGATTCCAAAACATGTATCTAAAAAAGAAAAATTTTAAATGAGAAAAATATTTTAAAATCTTCATAAAATAACTTATACAAGGTACAGTTTGAGGCATAAAATGTAAGGTAATCACTACTATATTTCTCAAATTGGATGTCATGACCCAAATTATGAAATGTTATTAATTATTCAGATTTATTGGTACTGACTTGACTGAAATATTGTCTTTGTCAAAAAATATCTAATCTACCAAATTCATGTTCGTCACTTAAAAAAACCCTAAAAGTTTGTTGATTTTAAATTGCAGATAAATTCATTTCCCAAAGACCATTTTGGGTAAATTTTTTCTTTGAAATTGGATATTTTTTAAAGAGGAATTTAGTTCTTGGATTGGATTCCCAAAATTCTACATATATAGTTTTAAAAATTGATTTGAATTCTGTCATCCTCTTTTTTCTATAAAAAATTAGCCAAAAAATAAAATTCTTGCACTTTGTTCCTAAAAATTCTACAACTTTAATCCCAATAAAGAGAGATGATGCCTCTTGTATTTAAATTTACATAAAATGTAGTTCAAAACCCAATAACACAAGAGAAAAGAGAGATTTACCCTAAGAAATATTTATTAGAAAATAGAGAGCTATGTCCACTTGCCTCTTCAAAGGGGAAACCTTCAAGAGAAATGCTCCAAATACAACAATTCTTGACAAAAAATTACATAACCTTGTATTCCATATATAGATATCCATAGAGAATATTAAATACCTAGGGAGCCCTTAGTATGAGGGTTGACCAACTAATCTGGGTCTTATTAAAAAAATAATCATTTTTACAATGAATGACAATTGATTAACAATTTAATGGGCCTTATTCACAAAAGGTGGCCTCATATATTAATAAAGTATATAAGAAAGGGTTAGGGCAGGACCCTAACAAAACAATACACACTATTAGGGTAAATTATTAGTCATGTATTTGAGATTATATTATTAAGGTTTGGATAAAGGGGTATTGGAAACCTCGTGGATGGTTGTGTACTTCCATATAAACCCTACCCAAAGGTTTTTTGTGTTTCTCCTTTAAGGAATAGATCCCATAGTAAGGAATTTTTACTCATGGTACTTAGATGAGTCAAAATACTCTTGTTATATTATCCTACCAGTGTGAATCATTCTCTACAAATAAATTCATCCACTTGTATCACCTCCTTTTAGTTTCTAGTTTTTGGGGTTTCCTTTATAGTTTTGCAAATTCTTGTAACGAATATTTGTGTTCATTTATGTCATGTTGAGAAATCTCCCCCATGTTTTCCCTCCAATATTGACAGCGACTCTATGTTGATGTTAATGTCACATGGTTGTTGATTCAATCCTTTAACCATACTACTTTAGTCTCGATTCAAATATCACTATTCATTTCTCCCTATTTATACTTTTGTAATTCAAATTCCCCTAGTTCCTTGTCATGAATCCAAAAGTATAGTCTTCTTAGATATACCTCTCCTAAGTAGGGGTTTATGATCACATATAGGGGTGGGGTAGCACATACTGTTTTAGGCATAACTCCCTCAAATAGTATTTTTCATCATCATTATCACTCTTTTTTGGCATGTCTCTATGAATTCCTTGGGTGCATCAACTTGGTAAGAAATATGGCTAATTATTATATTATATCTAGTTTAAATTTATGCCACTATTATTTAGTAAATGATATATGACTTGGCTAGAGTTCTACAACTTAACATATCTTCTAATTACTCTGCCAACTTGGAAATGTAGTCTTCTGAGATGTTAATTGTTTCACCTTTGTAGGGAAATTCTTATTTATACTTGTCAAACTAAGTTTTCTAACTCTTGTTTTCTTCCTCTAGCTAATTTTTATTTTCCATGTGTTGCATCTTCCTGATCTAAAACTTTCATTACAAGTTTACCAATTGTTGCTTAAGGTGGAACTAGTCAATCCCCTTCACAAATCCTTACTATCATTTTATTTTCTTTTCAAGAGTTCTCCATTTTAGGGATTCAAATCTAAATTCTTCTAACTCGCTTATAATATGTTGTACAAATGACTCATTTTTAATGGATAATTCATCTCCTTATCCTTTCACCTCAGTTATTTCTTTCACTATATTGGGGGCCTCTTCCATACTTATAAAGTTGGTATGAAGAGGAGGAATTACCATTTTCTTCATTTCCTATGACCTAGTATTAACTCTTCTTCTAGAGGATTGTTCTCTCCACTTTTTGGAGTGGTTTTTTCCTCTAAGTTTTAGAGGGCTATTATCGAGGGTCCCCATCCTGATCAAGGTGATAATTGCTACCTAATCTTCCTAATTTTCTTTGGTTATCTTATGTGTTTTCTTTCTCCTACTAATATCTAATTTGGTTTATTTATTCTTTGACATTTTTGACCTTGACACTCATTTCCCTCAAATATTGTAATAAAAAGTATGATACGTTGAGATTTTCTTTAGTATTTTAAGAAAACAAATTATCAACTAGTGCCATTAGGGAAATTCTGATGTCTAAAATAGGCCTCCTAAGGAAATTATAAAATAATAGTGGAAATAATAAAATAAGATTAGATTACATCATAAAATTTTAGAGGGAAAAAGAAAAACTACTTTTTAACTCATATTTTCAACTTATCTCCCTATGAACTTACTCAAATTTCGAGTGAGAACACTCGTTGGATAAGAAATTTGATTCCTCGGCCAAGGAGTACCCATTTTGCTTTTTTCATGTATTTCTATTTTTTCATGTATCAGGGTCCATAAAAAGTATGCAACATGAGTACTCCTTGGATGAAGAACTAAAATTTGCATCCAATGAGTACTCTCGCTTGAAATTTGAGTAAAAACTTAGGAAGATAAATTGAAAATACAAGTTGAAAAAGTAGTTTTGTTATTTTATTATTTTTTAATCTTTTTACATTTTTACCCCAAAAATGGTGAATCATCCCCCATGGTTGACATCATCATATTAAATCTTATTGGTTCTTATAAATTTTATTTTGGTTGTACATTTTTCTTAGGAGGCCAATTTTAGACCTAGAAATTTCTCTAATGAAGACTCTAAATTATTAAGCTTATACCATATTTAATCTACCTTCACAAGTGATGCATTTCATGAGGTATTAGGCCATGTTATCCCATGGTTTATGAAGACTATCCATTTTTACACCATTTTTGTTTTCGTACACCCTCATAACTAGGGAGGAATTTATTCTTGGCATCCACAATTGTTTTTTTCCTCCTTTTCCTAGGGTACCCATATTGGTAAACCTAACAATCTGATTATCATAGGTTCATTCACCTAGATTTTTAAGCTCTTTGTTGAAGTGGAATATTCATGATCCTTGATGTGGTGGAGTTTTATGGAAAATTGTGATAGCTATATTATCATCATACCCCCATAATATATTGAAATAATCTATCCAAATAAAATGTTGAAATACTTTTGCGTATTCTAGATTGTTATTGAGCATTGAATCCTACAATGAAAATAAACTCCATTAAGAAATTTGACTTCTTGATAAAATTAACGTCTTAAAGTGGCAAACCATATAGCTATTGGGAAACTTTAGTGTAAAATTATTTATTTTGCATCTATATCTTCATCATTTAGTTTCCTCAAATAGTTTTGGTTTCAACTTAGTAAACTTCCTTATTGTGGCTTCAATTTTAGTAGCAAGAATCAATGTATTCTCTCTCTTTTCTCTCAATCTAATTGCTTATAATTATTATCCCTCATTGGTATGTTTAAGCACATTTTCCTTCATAGTAATTCAAATAAGTGGACATGTTTTATATCTTCTCATTATCCTCGTTGCCAATAATGAACCTTTCTTGCTTGGGATTATGTTAGATATTATCTCATTAAACCCTCAAATCTTGTATTGAAGTGCAACTTGATGACTTATGTTGAGTAAGTTTCAAGTTACAATTATGAGAACATTGGGTTATAACACACAAATTTATAACGAGTACCAGAGTTTGAGGAGATGTAGCATGCCTTGGTAATTATTAAATGAGGCAATTTGCATGAAGTGTTTCTTTTTGCATTTATAATAGGAACCTTGAGTATTGAATTTGATTATTGGGTGTCGACAAAGAAACATGGAGCTTGTGAAATGTGGAGATATAATATC
Source organism: Pinus albicaulis (assembly GCA_034641835.2). Classification (NCBI taxonomy): domain Eukaryota; kingdom Viridiplantae; phylum Streptophyta; class Pinopsida; order Pinales; family Pinaceae; genus Pinus; species Pinus albicaulis. The sequence continues at coordinate 1,090,280,547 of CM076572.1, read as the reverse complement.
CTATAGATCATTGTGAATGGCTCCTCATGTGGAAGTCTAGGGGTATAGTTTATCATAGTCTCTTGCAGAATGTTTATTGATAAACTCATATTGTTTCCTATGGTTATATCTCATACTTTCTATTGAAATTTGAGGAGATAAAGTCGTATAGGATATTTTAGATTATGGGCATGAAACCCCTTGCAGATATCTAGGCATATAATTGTGAAAGAGGTGATGGAAATGGAGGATAATGTGACTTGGAGACTATCCATGGATGAGGAGATGGTTGCACTTACAAAAAAATGATACATGGGACTTGGTACTATTTCTCAAAGGATGAAAAATCAAGGGATTTAAATGGGTGCTCAAAAATAAGATTGGTAAAAATAGTGGTCTTGAAAATTACAGGGTAAGATTGGTTATGGGAAGATATTCCTAGGTTGATGGAATCGACATTAGTGAGAGATTTTCCCTAGTTGCTAAGTTAACATCAATTAGGTTCATGTTATCTATAACATCAACTTTGCATATATATATATATATATATATATATATATATATATATATATATATATATATATATATATAGATACATGGTGACTTAAAGGAGGAGATATATATGACACAACTAGATCACTATGTTGAAAAATTTAAAGGGCTATTGGTTTGAAAATTATTTATTTATTTTTTATATGGCCTCAAAGAATCTCCCAAAATGTGGTTTCCAATTTTTTATTCTTTTGCGTTGGGATTGTGATTTTTGAGATCCAAGTTATAAAATTTTGTGTATTATAAAAATGATGTTGATTATTTCCATGTTATCACTCTACATAGAGATGAAAAGTTATACTTTGGTAATAGTAAGGATGTTATTTATGATTTGTAGTCTCATCTTTCATCATAGTTTGATAGGAAGAACTTAAGGGACAGAAAATATATCTTAGGAATGGAAATTGAGAGAAATGAAGTAAACACAAAGCTTTGGTTGAGCCATTGTGAGTAATTAAACACTCGAATAATTTTTAAAGATTCAAATAATGTATCAAAGTATAGTATTCTAGGCCAATATTTTGGATTAAAAAAATCACTCACACACACACACACAAATGTAGGAAAATACTCAATAAAAAAAACACTATTTAGTATTAAAACCTGTAAATATTAGCAAATGTTAGCAATATATCATATTTAATGTAAAATTTTGGTGCTTTTTAAGTGTAAAAATGATTCATTGGAAAATTTAATTTTTGAAAAAAAGGGCCAAAAAATAACTGATGGGTGAATTTTTCCATATAAAACACCTTGGTAAACATTATATTGTGGATCTTTTGCATGCTATATTGAAAACCATTGAATGATTTGATTTCCGTGGGAACTAAGCTTTTAGTTTAACTATTTACAATAACACCTATAGAGACGAAGGATATGGATTTTGTTTCTCATGCTACTGTAGTTGTTATTTTGATATATGATATGGTTTGTACTATTTTAGGCATTGCTTAAGTAGTGAGAGTTTGGAGTTGATTCATGGGTAACGTTGGATGTGAATATGAGTTGCAATGAATGTGTTATATATATATTTGTCAGATACTCATGAATTTTCTATTTGCTATCATAGTGATGTTTCAAGGGATCCACACTTAATGGATATAGGTTTATGTCGATTTTCATTGGGCAAGGGATGTATATGGATGGACATCTAGGAGTGGGCACATGTTTCAATTGTTTGGTGAAGTAGTAAGTTGAATGGTAAATCGAAAAATTGTGGTCACTTTATCTACTATAGAGGTAGAGTATATAGTTAGTGATGCTTGTTAGGAGACCATTTGGATTATGAAATTGTGTACAAAGGTGAGACTAAGTAAAGTAGTTCAATGTGATAATAATAGTGCCATTTTTCTAGATAAGAACTCAACCTTTCATGAAGGGAAGAAAACATATTTATATCGAGTGCGATTTTGATTGGGACATGGTCAAGGATGGGAACGTGATAGTGGGGAATGTTGACATTTTACAAAATGTTGCAATTGCATTGACGAAACTAGTAGTTGTATCATACACCATGTGATTGTTTAGCAAAGTAATTATCTCAAAAAACGCTTAGTAGTAGAAAGGAATAAATGTTAAGAATAACAAGTAATAAATATTTCCCAGTAGCAGGGAATGTATACTATAGTAATATGCATTAATGCTAAGCAGAAACAATTGACCAATTAATTTTTGATGGTTTTTGGCATGTGGATTTGGAAAATCATAAATGGTTTATGAATATGGACATTTTTCTAGAACCCTTGTGTTCTTAAATAAATTTATTTATAGGATATGAAATTTTTGATGTATACACTTTTCTTAATTCTTTTGAGCTCAATTTTTCACGTACAAGAATTGAACTTGGGTAGGGAGGATAACAATCATTCCTCTCAATTACCCAAAATAAACTCTATTGAACTCCCTCCCTCCCCTCGATATATTTTCCTTTATTAATTTTTTCCAAATTCTATTGATCAATCAAAAGATAGAACATCATATACAAATATAACAATTTTTTTTTTTTTTCATTATAGTTTTCCATTATGGAAACCAGACCAACGATAGAAAAATATCATTTTTTTCCAAAAGGAACCATAAGATTGACATTATCCATACCTCTTCCATGACATAATAATGATTTCAAAGTTCTTATTATAATACTTACTATTATTCCTAAAAAAATTGTAGCCAAACTGCTCACAAAAAATATAGGCTAAATTATAAAAGGTCTCAAAGATGATCCATCACTGAGAAAGAAGAGATCCAAATCACGTCTTGTATGGGGGTTCAAACATCTATAAGTGTTTCAAGGGTACCAAGAGAAGCAATTCCTTTTTCTCTAGAGAGAATGGGTTCAACTCTAGCCAATTGAAGGGCCATTCCCTTATGTTCTAGGGAAATTTCCTTATGCTTAGTTTGTATTTCATCCAATTGCATATATAATTCCCACTTGGCTACATCTCTCTCTAGTATATTTTTGTCTAGAAGGGCGCTTCAATGTACAAATATAGTTCCATTGTCCATAGATATTGATCTTTCCTTCCTTGGGTGTGGTTTAGATCCGGGAGCCACTTAGTTGCTAAGGCAAGAATATCGATGTATGTGTACTCATCCCTTTTAGTCATGGCCTATGAGGATGCATGATCATTGCTAGTTGTATGTAGTTCAAGGCATGTCCATGATATTTTTGAGAAGCAAAATGTTCTTGTCGACGAGCCCTGACATTTCCCTCTACTCTATATGAGGAGTCATGATATCTCTTGGTCCTCTATCGAGGCATGATGGGCTAAGAGAGGACATAATTAATGATGAGGGAATAAGAGAGTGGTCATGTAGGACAGACAAGGGTGATAGATACAATAGGGTGGGGGTTAGAGGCCAGCTAAGAGAGGCAGGATGAGTGTAGAAAGGGAACTAGCCAAAGTGAACGAACAATGAGGCAACAAGGTCCGAGAAAGCAGGGATGAGTGGAAGACAAGGATAGAGCCTAGACGCATAGAGCAAGCTCCCACCTCTAGATCACTAATGAGTGCACTCAAAGTACCAGAATTTAAAGAAATAAACAAAGTGTATGAAATATTAAAACACAAAGATCCAAGAAAGAATCAGAACCCAACTAAACCAAACTTGTGTCAAGATGCTTAAGCAAGATACTCTATGCCTGATGTTGTTGAGAGTGATTGTAGGGTGAACCCGGGCGACAAAATGCATAGCCAAAGAACAAACTTCAAAGCTCCGTATCCTATTGGTGTCGTTAACCTTGAACAACCACCACCCACCTTGACTAAACATAATAAACCACATGGTAGCTTTCACAATGATGACCAATGCGCATACCACTCATAGGTCGAGAGAGATATCAGAAAGGGGAGTACAAGGGAAGCTAGGTTAGGGGGATTTGGACCTGCCCTCCATCGATGATAGGAAACAACAACATTGAATATAAGTAAGACTTTCAAAGTTTCAAGTTGCCACCCTTTGTGAACCAATATGAGAAGCTTTCTTCCATAAATGGGCCTCTTACAAAATTTACCCATCTCGAGAGGCTTCAGTTGTGTTGTCATGTTGTGAATTAGATTGAATATGCGACGTCCAATAAGATTCATGGTAAATTCATGTTGTGGCTAAGTGGAGATGACAACTTTAAAGCCTTCCTCCCCTCATTATAACTACATTTTACATACTCAACCTAATTTTTATTTAATATATAAAAAGCTTTCAAATAAAAAAACTATAAAATAGAAAAAGTATTCATTTAAATATATATCTCTTTATATTTAATATATTAAATAAAAAATTAAAAATAAAGTTAAAATATACATATTCAATCACATGGATAATTTTTATTTAATATATAAAAAAAATTCAAATAGAAAAAACATTCATTTAATTCTATATCTCTTTACATTTAATATATTAAATAAGAATTAATTTTATATATATATATATATATATATATATATATATATATATATATGAGATTTGAACTAGTATTTTGTGAGAGGAGACTTCACACAAACTAATTAATTTATATCTATTATTGTGTGTTTCACACATATTTTTTCTTTTTCTTTTAATTTATTTTTTTACATAATGGTAAAACATGTCCTAACTTAACCTCATATATTTCAGATGTCAAACTAGTAATATAGACCATTTAATCTCCTAATTTTTATTTAATATATAAAAAAAATTTAAAAAAAATTATAAAATAGAAAAAATATTCATTTAAATCTATATCTCTTTATATTTAATATATTAAATAAGAATTTAAAAATAAAGATAAAATATACATATTCAACCATATAGGTAAAAAAAATTTAATATATAAAAAAATTTCAAACACATGGTTTATTTTTATTTAATATATAAATAATTTCAAATATAAAAATAGAAAATAGAAAAGACATTCATTTAAATTTATATCTCTTTACATTTAATATATTAAATAGGAATTTAAAAGTAAAGTTTATATATATATATAGCTTTGAGTGGGCTTAATGGTTAAGAGCATGTTCAAAACCAGAGAAGTAGAATATGTATGTCTAAATAGATTTAGCTGCCAAATCCCTTGTCCCACAAACAAAAGAATGAATTTGACAAAAATAAATTCTTAACAAAGTAAAAATAAAAACATACTCCAAACTCAATTTCATACACATACATATATATTCTATTTTTAACATTTAAATTGAGAATTATCTTTCATAACTTAAAAGATAAAAAATTAAAAATATTTAAATTGAATATGTAATGCTTTTAACCTCTCGTTACGGCCCCTTCTACTCGCGGTTGTGATTTGGAAACTCAAAGTGAAACAACTATAAAATTCATATGCCATCCCCTCTATTCCAGTATTGCTGAACAACACTCGGTCTACCCTTCTCCAGATCTCCAATGGATATGCATTACTTCGAACCTTATTTTAAAAAAAAAAAAAAAAACTTGGACTGGGCACAGGTTCCGGGTTCGAATAGTCAAGGGTAAATACTAATAATAAAATTAATCCACTAGTACTACATGCTCACGCGATCAAACCTTGTTTTTCAGCCGCTCACCTCTTTGGGAAAGCTATTCACCCGTAGTTTTCCCGAAAATCGATTAATTTATACTTAACAATTATATATATATATATATATATATAATAATTTTTTTTTATGTTTAACCTTTTAAAATGTTTTATAAAAAAATAATTAAAAAAAATTATACAACTTAAAAATAAATAAATATTTGAATTAAAGTCGTGATACTTTTAATATTTTGTGGGAGTCTAGAGTATGCTTTAAAATTGCTTTTGTTTGGCTAAGAGTTAGTTTTCTTTTGGACTTAAAAAACAGATTAACTGAGCCACAGTCAGAAGTATCTAGTGAAAAGATGACCCCTTATGGACCACCAACTAGTGGCTTGGTTTTCCTTGAATAACATTGATGAGTCAGCCTGCATTATAGATAGCAGCCAGAAATAATTGTCCTCACTACTAGTTTGACAACTAAGTTATAATCGATTTTAAGTTTTCCCACCCTATTAATAAAAACCAACCATCTTATTATACCCTTCTCCATGCGTTTGAGATTTGGAAAGACAAAGTGAAGCAGCTCTACAATTCATAAAACTCATAACACGCTCCCCTCTACTTCAATTTTGCTAAACAATACTCGGTCTACCGTCTTCCAGATCTCCCATCAGGATATCAGGGTATCAGCCGTCTACCTCCTCTTTTGTGAAAGACAGTCTCACAAAGTTTTCCCTAAAACAGGAAGTTCAAGGAAAAGGCATACCAATATCAAGCATAATTATGATTTTGTTTGGACATGGCGAAGGATGGGAATGTGATAATAGGGAAAGTTGACATTTCACAAAATCTTGCAGTTGCATTGAAAAAGTTGGTAGCTGTATTATAGACCTAGTATTTTTTTTAAGAAAAGTATATATATAGTTAGAAAAGCAATTATTTCAACAAATGTCTAGTAGTAGCAAGGAATAAATATTTGAAAATAACAAATAATAAATATTTCTAGTATTAGGCAATGTATATTATAGTAATGGCCATTAATGCTAAGTAGCAATTAATTATAAGTGAATTGTAAGTTCTTTTTAGCATGTGGATTTGGAAATCATCTAAAGCCATTTTTCCATAACTTTTATGTTCATGAATAACTTTATTGATAGGATATGAACTTTGTGATGTATACACTTTTCTTAATTCTTTCAAGCCCAATATGCCATGTACAAGAATTGAACCTTGGTGGGGAGGATAACAATCATTCTTCTCAACCACTCAAAATAAATTTAATTGACCTCCCTCTCTCTGCTTTATATACATTTGTTTTGTATTTTCTTTATTATTATTTTTTTCCAAATTCTATTGATCAATCAAAAGATATAACTACATATACAACCATATTAGAGTTTTTTCCATTGCATTCTATTGCTAAGGAAACCAGACCGACTCAAAAATAACATTTTTGTCCAAAAGGAACTATAAGGCTTGCATTACACATATCTCTGTGATAACATATCATTAATTTCAGAGTTCCTATTGCAATAGATAGTATTAATCCTAGCAAAATTGTAGCGAGACTGCTCACAAATAGTATAAATTGAAAATATAAAGGGCTCTATGATGAGCCATCGCCAACAAAGAAGAAATCCATATCACGTCTTAGGTGGGGATTGAGACATCTATAAGTTCTGCAAGGGTACTAGGAAAAGAAGGGCCTTTTTTTTTTATAGAGAATGGCTTTGATTCTAGCCAACTAAAGGGCTATGTCCTTGTGTTCCAAGGACATCTCATTGTGCTCAGTTTGCATTTCATCCAATTGCATAGATAATTCCGACTTGGCTTCATCTCTCTCTAGTATATTTTTGTCAAGAAGGTCCTCAAGGTGAAAGTATAGCTCCATTGTCCATAGATACTTATTTTGCCTTTCTCGGGCCTGGCCTGGATATGGGAGCCACTTAGCTGCTAAGGAAACAGTGTCAATATATTTTTACTCATCCCTTTCAATCATGGCCTTTGAATATGCATGATAAATTCGTAGTTGTATGTGGCTGAGGGTATGGCCATGATATTGCTGAGCGATAGAATGTGCTTGTCGATGGGCCCTGACATTATCCTCTGCTCTGCATGAGGAGTCATCACAACTCCTCACCCTATATTGAGGCATGATGGGCCAAGTGAGGGCATAAGTAATTATGATGGAATAAGGGAGTGGCCATGTAGGATGTACAAGGGTGATAAAGAACATCGAGTGGGGATATAGGCCAGCTAAGAGAGGCAAGATGAGTGTGGAAGGGCACTGGCAAAAGTGAACCAACAGGGAGGCAACAAGGTCTGGGAAAGTAGAGGTAAGTGGAAGACAAGGATAGAGTATAGTTGCACAGAGTGAGCTCCCACCTCTAGATCACTAACAGGTGCACTGAGACTACCATAATTTAAATAAATAAACATAGTGTATGGAATATAAAACATAAATATCCAAGAACGAATGGGAAACCAACCTCTATATCACTAGCAGGAGCGCTAAGAGTACCATAATTTAAAGAAATAAACATAGTGTGTGGAATATAAAACACAAAGATCCAAGAACGAATGGGAAGCCAACTAAACCAATCATGTGTCAAGACGTTTGAGCATAATACTCCATACCCGACATTGTTGAGAGTGACCATAGGGTGAACCTAGTCGAAAAAATGTGCAACCAAAACACAAACTTAAAAGCTCCGTATCTTGTTGGTCCCATTAACCGTGAACAACCACCACCCACCATGACTGAATAGACTAAACCAGAGGGTAGTTTTAGCAGCTATGACCAATGTGCAGACTCAGAGAGACCTCAAAAAGGGGAGTAGAAGGGAGGCTGGCTAGGGGGGCCTGGACTTGCCATCCACCAAGGATAGGAAACAACGACGTCGAATAGAAGTAAGACTTGACTCCCTTTGTGAACCAAAATTGGAACCTTTCTTCCCTACGTGAGACTTTTACAAATTTTATCTGTCTTGAGAGACTTCGATTGTTTTGTCATGTTGTTGAGTGGATTGAATGTGCAACGTCTGATAGGATTCATGGAAAATTCATACTGCAGGCAGGTGGGTGGGGCGACAACGTCAAGCCTTCCTCCCCTTGCAATTACTATTTGCCTGCTCAACCACATGGGTAATTTTTGTTTAATATATAAAAAAAAATTGAAAGAAAAAAAACTATAAAATAGGAAAAACATCCATTTAAACCTATATATCTTTATATTTAATATATTAAATATGAACTTAAAAATAAAGTTATATATATATATATATATATATGAACTAGTATCTTGTGAGAGAGGAGACTTCACACAAACCAATTAATTTATATTTAGTATTGTGTGTGTTTCACACATACATATTTTTATTTTTTTTATAAAATAGGAAAACCTATCATAACCCAATCTCATTTGAATTAGTATGTTGTGAGAGGAGACTTCACACAAACCAATTACTTTATATTTAATATTTAATTTATTTTTGTACACTGTCCTAAAACCTATCATAACTCAATGTCTCATATCTCACATGTCAAACTAGCAGTGAAGACACCTTCACTGGTTGCTATTCACAAATTCAAGTTGACTCATCACTGTTATTAAAAAAAAAACCCATTTGGAATAATCTACTGGTGATCCCTAAAGAGACAGAATTTCACTCTTGCCAAATGCCTTTGGGTCTTGGGCTATTAACCTATTTTTTGAAATTTGTGAGAAAAAAACTCTGCCAAACAAAATAGTTTCAAACATACTCCAAATCCAATTTCATAGCCGTATTCTCATTTTTAAAATTTAAATTAAAAATTATCTAAATAATATATATAGAAATGGAGTAAAAAATAAATAATATTTATATTGAAGATGCATGCTTTTAACATCTTGTTACAGCCTCTTCTCCATGCGGTTGAGATTTGGAAACACAAAGTCAAGCAGCTATAAAATTCATAAGCCGTCCCCTCGACTCCAATTTTGCTCAACAATTCTCGGTCTAGCCATCTCCAATGGATATGTATTACTTCAACCAAAAAAATAAATTAATACAACGGGGGTTAAACTTGGATGCGCACGCCACATGAGACAGAAGAACTCGTTCAGCGGTCCTCACAGACCGGCCCAGGTTCTAATCGTCATGGATAAATATTATTGATTAAGTTAATTCACCCGTACTTCATGCTCACGATATCAAACCGAGTTTTTCAGCCGCCCACCTGCTCTTTGGGAATGCTAGTTCCTGGAAGTTTGCCGAAAACGTAAAGTTTACCCTTACGTGTGGGGCACCTGCCATTGTGGTCACTGTCCACTCTCAACTTCCAATTCCGTGTGAGATACTCCGTTTTCACTGTTCAACACCGTTATATAAGACACCTCTCTCCCTTGCCTTCCCTTCCCTACTCTTATCTCCATCCAAGAACATTTGTGCTGCCCTCCCTACAAGTCATTCTGTCCATTTTATTGTGATCTGCCCAATTTCAATTTCAATTTCAATTCTGTTTCAAGGAGACGATGTCTCATCACCATCACGGCCACCACCACCATAACAAACATCACGAGCATGGGCACCACCATATTGGGCATCATCAGCAATACAGAACGCCGGAGATTGCTTACTATGGTGAACCGGTGGTCCAGAGAGGAGATATGTATGCTTTAGAGCAAGAGCGGGCCATGAAGGAACAGAAACATCATAAACATATGGAGCATGTAGCAGAAATGGGAGCACTCGCTGCAGGAACATTTGCAATGGTAAGATATACTTTGATTCTGTAATCTTCAAATGCTATAAGTAATGGTGGATATCCAAGGGCATCTTTATGTTGATGGCAGATTTCAAGTATATTGAATATGACTTTAAAGAAATAATCATTAAATTTTGGGAATATGTCGAAATTTACAATGAATATAAGTTCAGATTATCCACTATTATTTATAGTAGATATGAAAGATGCATACATAGCTATTTTCCTCACCAGGTCTGTAGCCTTACTTTTAAACTTGATTTTCTGGAACTTAATTAGATTCTAGATTCAGAATATTTTAGAAAATCTAAAATTTAATTTAGTTGTAGATTTCAAAATATTTCAAATATATTGTAGATTCCAAAATATTCCAAGGATTTGATGGACAGAGAGAAATTCAAATGGTTAGAATACAAGTTAGCTCCTAAAAATATTCTAAAATCCCTTTTTCCCTGCTAATCTCAATAAATTACATGGAGTTTTAACTTGTGATTAATATTTTTTCATTCACGGATGATCAATTGAACTAACCCATGAATATGAATACTTATGAGCTGAATAGAAACACTGATATGTGATGTGTGTATACAGTACGAGTTGCACGAAGCAAAGAAACATCCAGAGCACGCTCACAAGCACATGATTGAGGCAGAAATTGCTGCAGCAGCTGCAGTGGGAGCAGCGGGGTATGCCTTCTATGAGCATCAGCAGGCCAATCATTACAAAAAGGAAGGTCATGGCAAAAAACATCACCACCACCATCACTTCTAGCTGCCTGCAACTGCATCAATTATGATTTGAAAATAAATTTCTTCCTTAGCTAAAGAAGTTAGTCATGATCCCATGATTTCAGCTTCCTTTGTTGTTTGTAATCGGCGTGCTTTTATGGGATTCAGATGAAGCTGAAGTCTTCCGTACTTTCCTCTCGCCGTGTTCATTCAAGATCGTTCTCTGAGTTCCATAAGCATTTTACTGTAAAAGTCAATCATATTATGGAACCACTGTTATTTTATGTATGTATGAAGCTTGTGAATCTTATAACACCGTTTCAATCCTTTAAAACTATGCTGGGTGTTATATGAGTACTTAGATCAATATAATTTTGCAATCGTTATAATCAATCAGTATATTCATAAACAGATCAATATATTGATAATTGTAATATCAAACTATACAAGAAATTATAGTGTTTAGTATGATATTTAACATAAAATATATCTATTCGAAAACATTTATTGATTGAGGTGCTCAGGGCTATTTTAAATATGCTTTTGATATTCATAATTTTAAGTTTCATGGTTTTTTTAATATATTTTTAGGGACTAATTATGCATAAAAATTGACCAAAGGGAAAGTTTCAAGGCTTTCACTATTTGATGCATTATCCAAAGTTTGCTTTTCAATGTAGTACTTTACTTTCAATATTGTATTTATCTTCATTATGCAACATTGCGAGTTTTTTCATTCTATTCTCATTTCAGTTTGTATTAATGGTATCATAACAAATTTCTCTTCGTCTATTATCCCACATCCCTTTTTTCAACGAGATACCTATAGTTATTTTTTGTGAAATAGAGCAATTTCTAGCATGGAATAGGCCTCCTTTATGATCTCATTGCCTTAAGTTTTTTGGGTGCTTTCATGTTTCCTAAGAAAAGTCATGTTGTTCAAGGAACTTTACATATTATGAGGCATTGGTCACACCTCTAAAGGATGGAAGGATATGAAAAATTGACCTCATTGGTCACTTTATGGGTTGATTATAACATCATTTGAGGGTTGATTTGCACCTACAACACTTACGAAATCCTTTGGGATAATTTGGTGACATGCAAGGGTGATATGGATGATGTGCAACTCTCTTGGTATGCTTTAGATGATGTGAACATGGCTTGGATAAGTATATTAAAGGATGATGAGTTGGAAATAAGGATCAATTTCATTATAATTTGATGTCACTTAGTTGGATAAAGGTTTTATGACCTAGATTTTGACATGAAAAGACATCACATGCTTCATGGAGTTCCTTGACCTAGGGTATGACCATGGGCCTTCATGTGGGACATTGTTTGGAGGCACTGGACCTTTATTTCACATATTTTATGGGGTTTTTTTCTTAGTTCCACCTCCTTAATCATGGAGTATTATACACGCCTTCTTGAAGTCATTACATCAAAGAAGGAAGGTTGTTGGGCATCTTTGATTAGGGGCAACATTGGACCACCATATTCCATGGACTCATGACCATCTTCAACAACCTTGGACCATTCAAAGGCTAGATGTGGTAGCTCAAAACATTATTATCTCTTCTTGAGTAGATCTACCCCTCTCTTTGAGGGTTTTATGCATCTTTCATTGTACACCGGGCTTGATCACATTATTTTATGATGTGTTAGTTTGCTTGATTTTAGGAGTTAGTTAATATTTAGTTTTCTTTAGCTAGATATAAGGAATTAAATCAAATAATGATATTTTATTGTAAGATAACTTAGATCTCACTCTATAAATAGAGGCGAGATTCCTCATTTATACTCATGGTTGGATTGTGGGAGCACTCATCTCCTTGGAGCTTAATGGAAATATCTTTAGATGAAGCATTTTTGGTGTTAAGAGATTTTTTCCGCAGTGAATGTTTTTTTACTTAGAAGTTGTTCTTTCTTGTTATTTATTTTACATCATTAAAGACGTTATTATGATTACTTAAGACTACCACAAGGCTACAAAGGTCCATTTGAAGGGAATCTTTGGAACTTGGAAGCAGGATGTCTAGATGCTCTTCTTGCACACTCTCTCTTGTTGTTTTGGGGTATTTTTAATCCTCCTTGTTATGCCATACACCAAAATTCCTTAGATATGGTTTTGATTATATTTCATCCCATAGTCAATCTTATAGTTAAAGGCTTTCTTCTTGGAGGGATCTCTTCTAGTGGGGGCCATGATTTCATGGTTTTCCTTGATTATATGAGGGGTTAATTTAGCTATCTAGTTCTAACCTAATCCCCTAATCCATAAAACAATGGATAAGTGACTTGAGAGGGTTTTATTCTTGATATCATATTTCCACTTGATTCCCCATTACTCCATATCCCTATAAGGATATTAGCACTGATATTCATATCCCTCCACAACCACTTTCTCTTAATATATATATATATATAAAGAATTTCATTGATGCTACCATCTATATCACTTTATTCTATTTTAACTAAGCCCTAGTGATCATAGTAGGGAAGGCCCTAATTAATCATAGGAGAACCAACCTAAAGTTAAAGTATGGGTTGTTGAGGTCATAGTTGGTGGCTTTCCTAAAATGTTCCTATCGAATTATGCATTATGGATTGGGGATTTTATCATGCACATATAATTTGGCTGGTAACAATGCCATAGTACAAGGATTTTGTTCTCAAACTAACTGAACCTATTGAATACTTCCCTAACTGATCGAGGAAGGATTCCATGATGGATGATGTAACCAATAAATATGATTTAGTAGGAGATCTTATCGAGATTTTACTTTAGATAGGCCTTAAGCAACAAAGGAACAAAATGATGTACCATATTTCCTTCATCCTGTGATGATTCCCAAAATAAATAGAGGTACCTTTTACAAGTTCCACTTTGGTGGGAAGGAACCATTCAAGGTATGAGCTCATTTTGATATTGTTCCATTTGAAGGAAAGATAAATACAAAAGATTTGGAGAAATGGTTAACTTTACTAATGAGTTAATTCCATTTCAAAAAAATTTCTAATAGTAAGAAGATTATTTTTTCACTTGTAAAATCCCTTCCCTATGTAAAATATTGGTGGAATACTCATTGTCTATAACACGCTTAAGATTATAAATTGTATGCATCATAATAAAATTGAGGGGAAGTTGTCAATGCCTTTAACTAGAATTAGTCATCTAGTCGAAACCATGAATACTATTACATGAGATGTACTAATCTCAAAAGTAAATTTAGATACAAGATATAAATCATATTGTTTTTTGCACAAAATAAAAAATTCATGCTCCAAAACATATGGGGATAAATTTTAATGAACTATCCTAATGAAAATATATCCTTATAAAAGATTAAAATAATTAAGAAAGGTAAATTGATAGTTGTTCATTAGTTAGTAACTCCCTTGATTGGAAATGTTTTGTCCATTGTTAAGAGTCACTTGGAATATCATTAGGACTTGGGGATCCTAGAAGCAAATTCTATGAAGGGAGGCTATTTAAATTGGTAACCATGGCTACCATATCCTTCACTATGGATATTGAAGCTTCCAACTTGAGGTACATCATTTGTAGTATTGAAATTGAGTCTCATGACTCCTATTATTTAGATAGCTCCAAATATGTTTCCCATACTCAACATTGAATAAGGCTAGTGTAATATTTGTTGAATTCTTGTGTTTATGATTCAAATTGAACTCTCCATTTGCTAGCTTTCATGACATCCTTTATCATATGTCCATGAATTATTGCAAGTTCCTTAAAATATCTTCTAAAATATTGACCTACATCATTCACCTTCTCGGTGATGGTATAAAAACATCCCAGAGATCCATATTACGAGTCAAGACACCAAACCTATCATCTATCCATTATCCTTCAAATAGAACACAAAAATGATGAATATGTTGCCCATATAATGAAGGGAATGAAATGCTAGAGAATTAGATATAGGATGACTCTTTTTACTTTTGTCATTATTAAATAACGTAATTTTTGATGTGGGAGCATTTCAACATTAACACCAAGCAAAAATATTTGCTTCTTTGTTGACTAAATTTCTAATTTAGGTTGATATTATAGATAATCATATGAAGTTCATACATAAGCGTAGTTGTTATATATTGGAAAGTTTCTTTGTCCTTTGGATATGGGAGACTCACATGTTGCTACAAAGTCATAAGCTTATTTTTTCCTTGGATATGTTAGTTCTAGTCTTCGCAGCCTATCACCAGGGATCAAAATGGGCTCTTATTATGTCTGGTTTTGTTAGATGTTTTTCACATGATCTTCAATGCAAAACATATTTTAAATTTTTCCATCAGAAGGAGCTCGGAAAAATATTTCCAATGGTATATCACACTCCTGTAACCGGTTTCTGGATCAGAAGATATGGTCGAAATGAATGATTGATTCTTGGTTATGCATGTTTTGAGGTCAGTTGCTGCACACAGGGACAAGTTTACTACAAAATCAGTTTGGACAGAAATTTTACAAAAGTAAAAGAGGTTTTTGTCTATCACATACTAAATAACAAAAACCTCCTTCATTTTATGCACAAATGTTACTATGTGGGAGATATACAGTGATATTTGAAGCCTACATTAAAACAAAACAAATTTTGCAGTTATTTTACTGTTTTAGTCATTTTAGTGCGGTGCCATGTTACAATCTATGGAAAGTAATTTCGAGAAACCCAAAGCGGTTTTTGTTAACCACAAGCCATATGAAAAAAACCTCTCTCAGTTTATTCATAGGTGTCATGAATTGGAATATTTGACTAGATATTTACAGCTCATTTTTACAGATTTAAATTTTTACTGATTTTCTGTTTTAGAGATGATTTGGTGGCACAGATTCCGAGAAACTGGAAACGAATTTCCAAAATTTGAGAGAGGTTTTTCTCCAAAATGACCTTATCTACAGAAAACTCTTTCAGTTTTGTAACAGGTGCTATGTTTCAGAATATACGAGTTCATCTTTGACACCTAATTTCAGAAATTCGGTCCATTAATGATTTTTTGTTTTAAAGATGATTTTGTGGCACAAATTCCGAGCAACTGGAAACGAATTTCCAAAATTTGAGAGAGGTTTTTCTCCAAAATGACATTATCTACAAAAACCTCTCTAATTTTTGTAACAGGTGTTATGGTTCAGAAGATAAGAGTTCATATTTGACACCTAATTTCAGAAATTCGGTCCAAATTTAATGTAACTGATTCTATTTTGAAGAAGATGGTTGAACTAAATTCCCTTAATACATGGATGATAAAATTGTATATATTTGATTAATTTCAGAGTGTAATGGTTTGATTTTTGCAGTAGAGTGAGGCTGCTATTGTTGTAATAGTTTGGCAGGGAATTAATAAAGATATGCAACTCTGATTTGTGGGATGCCTGTGGTATGGATTTTAGCATTGTTCTTTCTTTTGTGTTCATATGTTAATTATTATGTTTACCATTCATTCACTCATACCTCTGGTTGAATGCTTTCAAGATAGATAGGTAGAATCCATTATTAATGCTCTGCCTTGGGAAATCATTCAATACTCTATGTTTTCTTTTGTTTGAAAAGGATCCATCTCCTATGCCCTTTTCAAATCCTCACTAGCCTCACCATTCCATCATTATTTAAACTTAATTGTTAAAATCCCTGCCTACCTTGCCCCATAGAATACCCTGTATCTCTGATTTAATTCCCCAGATTCAAACTGCCCAGCCCCATCTAATCCATACAACCCTGAAAAATTTATAAAACATTTCAAGATACTATACCTAGCCTAAAATATTTGCAGTTATATTTCATTGAATATTTTTCATGGAGAGAGCCCTCTCCTGACCTTGTAGGGCTAGCTACAAGGCCAAGCGTGGTCTGTGGTTACCTCAGAGTTGCCTCTTCTCAGCCGTGAGGTTCATTCTGAGTGCTAACAGGATACAAAAGACCCACTCATTGAAGCTACCAAATATGAGCTAATGAAACAATAATAAAATGGAAATCTACCATGTGTTAGAAATGGGGATTTGAAGAGGCAATGTTGTTGTATTTGAAATGTTGCAAAGACTAATTTACTTATAATGGAAATAAATAGGTAGAGGAGAAATTATAAATAGGATCAATCATTAAGGGAATTTTGAGGTATAAAATGGGTCTCTAAAGGAAAATAACAATATAATAGCTGAAATTTTAAAATAAAATCTATGGATCAAAAATTGAATTCCACATCCAATGAGTACCCACTCTGCATACTTCTGAGTATAGCCACATTGAAAACAATTGAAAATACATAAAAAAACATGTTGAACACAATTTTTTCATGTAATTTTTTATTTTTTTACATGGACCTATTCAAAAGTATGCATAGTGGACACTCGTTGGATACAAAATTTAATTTCACATTTAATAGGTGTCTACACTTGACATTTGAGTAAACCTATAAGGAGATAAGCAAAAAATACAATTAAGAAAATAGTTTTCTTTTAGCTCCAAAATATTTACCCCTTGGGATGACATCATCATCTTGAATCTTACTAGATCTTGTAAAGATAACTTTATTAGTACTTTTTCTTTTAGGCCCATTTTTTATCTCAAAATTCCCCTATGTGGACTAAAGAGGGGTTTAATCCCATCATTCTACATAAGAGAATAGTACGCTGATTATTTGATTCACCAATCCTAGAGTTAGATATTGATTTGTAGCTAGATCATTAAGGCTGCGATTGCAAAACATATGTAAGACTCTCAAACCTTCAAACTATAAATCCAAGCTTATATTTTTCTGGATCGTGTAATAATATTATGATTATGTTCTTTCCTTTTATATTGATATTTTCTTGCATTATTGATTGTCAAATAAACAACTATATTTAGTGGCATTTCAATGTATGAATATGAAATCATATGTTATGTATTTTATATACCCTAAACTTGCAAACTTGGTTCTATAGTCATGGTTGGTGATTGAACTACTTTGTATTGCACCATTTTACATTAAGAACTCTAACAAGTTTGCAATATACTTGATATATTTCCCATTCTTGAAGAATGAAATATTTCATACTAGAGTTTCGCTACATTTGTTGGAAACTAGATCACTATTGAGGGAGGGGGGGGGGTGGTGAATCAGTAGTGAGGCCGCTTATATAATTTTTCTCCAATCAATTAATCTTATAACCATGCATAAACGGAAACAAAAACATAGATCCGAGCATAAAAACAAACATTCAACCATAAAAGAAATCAACACAATGGACACAAGTACATATGGTGGAAAACCCTTCCCCAGGGAAAAAAACCACCTTGTTTTTTCTGCGTTGTTCAATTATTTTATTAATTTGTTAAGAAAATTTTACATGGATCAACTCACTCCCATGATTTGGAAGACTCGAATTATTTCACAGTATGTTGGCACCTATCAAACAAGAAATTTTTTTTTCTCACGGATATACGAACTACCATCCGTTGAAGGCCACCACAATCAATGATCCTCGCCTAGTTACTCCTAAACTAAAAATCAACTCTACAGACTCTAGTCTAATGGTAACTATCCAACCGCCATTAGATGTATAAACCTTTTCCTTCTACTGAATCTTCCAAGTCACTGTATACTCAAAGACTTCATGCCTTCACTTCCTCCATGTGAGCCACGTTTCATATATTTTTAGACTGGACTACCAATTCGCTCAACATGAGCATTACAACAACATAGCATCAAAGCAAAAAAATTGAATAAAAAACTCCAAACAAAAATGCTCCACAAGTGACAATACAATATCCTCAACTCATTACTTCCATCCACAATTCAACACCTCACTTACTGCATAAACATATTGACTAAAATAAACTTTGGCTATCTGCTGCTACAACTGCAAACT
This sequence comes from Pinus albicaulis, assembly GCA_034641835.2. Classification (NCBI taxonomy): domain Eukaryota; kingdom Viridiplantae; phylum Streptophyta; class Pinopsida; order Pinales; family Pinaceae; genus Pinus; species Pinus albicaulis. The sequence continues at coordinate 1,090,261,682 of CM076572.1, read as the reverse complement.
GAATCATAAAATATGCATAGACAACTCAGACCACTTGCAGGCTCTTCTCCAATCTCCCAATAACTCCACACCACAACTACGCAGTCAACCATACTAGCATTGAGATTCCTCCAATATGTAGATTAACTCAAATGCTCAACTCAATAATTACATAGAACTATCGAGCTCAACAATCTTGTTCATATGCTTGATTGGATCTAGATTCATCTTATTGAATCAATTAACCACTAACTCCATTTTCATTTTTGATACTTTCAACTTTAATTAAATTATGAGGTCCCACAAAATTTTCTAATCATAAGCCAAAAATTTTCGATCAAGAATATTGCCACAACACAAAAATTAACCAAACAATGTAAGAAATTCATAGAAAAACTCGTGAAAATACTTCAATTTCTCCCATATCACTACATCCATGCGAATGAGACCTATAGTCTCTCCCATAGGATACTTTTCTAGCGACTAGAGCCTTCCAACCACTCCCACGAGCTTTCCTTCCATGCGACTGAGGTTAAATATAAGGTAAAGCATCAATCATACAACCCCAAACTTCTGCCACCTGATGGAACATATTCTTTAGCTCCTGAACACTCCTCTAACCCACTATGTCAAGTCTGCAACTAATGGAAAGGCTAAGAAAAATTCGATGACATGAAAGAACTATTATGACATTTTCATCACCAATATCAACACCTCTAGCTCCTCAAGCAGCAACCACAACATATACAACACATGTAGCATCATCTTTAACTCCTGTAGTAGCATCTCCAACTCCTGCAGTAGCAACATCATGTCATACAACTAGCTCCAACATTGATAGAGGCACCTCTAACACAAACAACCACAACTCAACACATGTAGCAACAATCCAATTTCTCGAAGACATGTATATACATATGAAACAACTAGAGCAACGATCCAACCTCCTACAACAACAACAGCTTCAATCACAACATGACAACCTCAATCCAATCACACATGTGGAATCCATCTCTTCACAACAGCCACACCATCATCAAATCACCTCCACTAGGTCTAGTCATAGGTATGTTGACATAAATTCCTACTAACAAGACCATCAATCCAAACACTCATCACACATGCATATGACTAGCAACACGAAGAGCTTTTTGACATTAATGCCAACACTACAATGCCAACAACATTAATACTTGATGTGTCATGATGGAACATGGAGAAAGAGTGTGGCATAAAATTAAGTTACGAATTTTTCCCTTTGGGAATATTATCATCGAGGAAGGAGGGAGTGGAGAAATTATCCCCTTATAACCTTATTATAATATAAACTTATGGAATTGGGCATTGAGAACTTCATTCTTCTCATTCAACATAGATCATAGTTTTGTCTCTTAAGTCTTGAAACAACAACATTTTCCATTCAGTATCATTAAAATATAAAAATAGGAAACAAATAACAAGATACCCTATAAATAGAAAGAGAAGAAGCTCCATATGTTGAGACATAAATATAAGAATGAAATAAAAGCCTCTTCAAGGGGGAAACCTCCTTTTACAATAGGAGAAATGTATACGAATGAAATGATATGATGATAAAACTAAGCCTCCTTAGTATATATAAATAGGAGATAAAGGGTGAAATTGCAATTAAAAGGTATATTTGACAACACTATTCTAACAATAAAAATATAACTCACTATCTAAGGTGTTATCCTCCACAGTGTCCCAAGGCTGAGAATGGAAACAGAAGGAGGTAACCTCGAACCACTTAGGATTTGGTAGCTAGCCCTACCAAATCAGAGAGGAATCTCTCTGTGATCTCATAGCCAACAAGGTGATTGGAGAGGGTAAAAGATATTAGGCTAAGTATTGAGCTCTAGAGTTTTGGAATTTAGGTTTTTAGCTAGATCAGGAGGAAAGGTCAAGGAAACTAGGTCAAATCTCAAAAGATTTCAGTTGCAGGGATACAAAGGGTCAAGGCAGGTATGTTCAACGACACTTTGAGGTTATCAATTATAGTGTAGGGTGGAAAATTAAAGCATAAAAATGAGCATGACAAACATGAGTTCATTTATCAGAATATGAATAACATAAACATGAAATTCCTATCAAAACAGAACATAAATTTGAGAATTTTGTTTAACAACTTATAGGAATATCATTGAAAGAAAAGGTATGGAAAGAAGGATAACTAAAAATTCATAAAAGTGATTTACATAAGAAAACATTGTCAAAAAATCATACGACATGAATCGCTATATAATAGCTACAACTGGCCTTGTAATTCTATAAAAATATACTATACACAAAGCTCCAAGCCTTCTACTCTATGATTTCCAACCTTGAATCTGAATCAATGAGGGATACGTATAGAAAAAAAAACCATCTTCCCCTCTCTCAGGGGTCGAATCCCTCATGATAGGAAAATATTTACACTAATTTCTTTAACCAAACCTAAGACTAGGGAGGTTAGAACGAATTCTCCATTTAGCCTTTGAATGACTTTCTAACATTAAGGAATAATCATAACTACATCAAATTTACATTGACAAGCTCAATGGCACTTGGTTACATCATCTAGAAGCCCAATTTTACTAACTACATCATGAGAAATCTAATTTTACTAATAAAAACAGAAAATTGACCTTGCTGACAGAAGCACGACGAATTTCCTCAAAAGTGGAGTGTGCGTGAGAGAAGCACAACATGCACTTTGTGAGCTTGTTTGAGGGAGTTTGTTTGGTCCATTTTCTGATCTGAAAGCTGATGATGGTAGCTCAGTGTGTCTACTATCCCCCTGAAGTGTTAAACCTAAAAAATTCATCCTTCATGGCATTTAAAAACTCAATTTCCCATAGCTACTCCCATAAGTGCAGCGTGGGGTCTGAAACATTCGCAGAAACCTATTTTTGAGCATGTTTTTTGGCTTTTCCTCCGAAACTGCAAGCTAACATGGAAATCCAAATGTATAACTATAATGTACAAGTAAATATCTATACAAACGTGTATTTTAGACCTCATTTAGTTCCCTCAGGAAGAAGCACAACGTGAGCTCATTGTGCTTGTACATCAAACAATTGTCAAAATACCCAAAATTTAAAAATTGACAAAATTTGTTCAAAATTACTTGAAATTTTTTTCTTTGACTCCTTGGATGATGGGTTAAACAATCAAGGATGCATAATCAAGCAAATCCAAGCTGTTTATCTTCCTTATCATAATTAGGGTTTTCCTTGGCCTCTTTTTCATTTTTTTACCCTAATCTAAGAAACCTTGTTTTTGGTGCAGTGATGCATTGCCATGTGTCTTTGGAGCTTGTTTTTCCCGTTTTCCCTATTGATAAGCTCCTCCAAATTATCATTTACCTTTCCAAGACAAAATTCCTTGTCTTGCACAATCTCTGTTGCAATCAACTCATCAAAATCCTGTTGACCTAGTGAAGGAGATGATTCACTTTTTTTCTCTTCTTGCCTCTTGAGACCTCTTGTTCTTGGCCTCATTGGTTTTATTTTCACCTACTTATCTTCAAGCTGATCAACATCAATAAAAAAACTTACCTTTTTCTTTTTTTTCTCCAAATCTACCTTGGGTTTACTATGAAAAAATTGTTTTACTTGAAGCGACATGTTCTCTTGATGTAGAAATGCTATCATGAAGTTGCCCTTTGAAAGTCTGTCTTTGAGCTCTTTTATTTCAGCTTCCTTCTTCTTGATAATTTTCTCAGGAGACTTTTCCTCCTCATGCATTTCTAAGTCTTCCATGTGAGTGTCAAAGTGTACCTGTTCTTCCTCTTGAAATGGTGCCTCATGCTGATACATGATGATGTCTCTTTTTCAACTGAAGTAGGTTGGGCCCTTTCCACATTTCTAGGATCAAACATCAACCTTTTTCCTCTGCTGTAGGTTTTGGTCACCTATGCCCTAGGTTTCCTTGTCACTGGTTTGCTTGTGGAACCAACATCCTGAGTTCTTGGTGATGCCAAAGGAGTAGATTGACTGCTAGGTTGACTTTTAGTAAGAAAAAGAGAGGTTGCTTGTATAAATGCATCCCAAGATAAGTTGATCGTTGAAAGATGATGGAGGAAAATAGTTTTTACCAAGCCATGGTAAAAAAATTTTGATTGATGATCCTTCCCTTTAATCTATACCTTCTCTCCCATCTTGACAAGGCTTCTATAAAGGTAATCAAGTAAGTTAAGAGGCTTAACACCTGTGAAATGCATCAATAATCTTATATGGTACTGGTATAGACTTGAGAACCTACCCTCGCAGGTAAATTACCTCATTATCATCTTCATTAATGGATCATACCTATCAAGAAATTGTCTAAAGGGAAATATGTGTTTTGGAGCATCTTTATAATGTGGCTTTAGGAAAGCTTTGTAGTTCTCCATGTATAAATCCATGCCTTTAAACCATTTTTCTCCATGATTTGTAATACCTATAGCTATGGAAATGGAATCTGTTGTAATGTTGAAGTCAAACCCTGCAATGCTAGCCTTATCCTTCCTAAAAGTGGTGGAAATCAAGCTTGTCAATTGAGCATGGTAACCTGCTTGTTGAATCTTTTCACAAAAACCTAGACAACCCACATCCTCAAAGGCTTTTCTTATGAAAGGTGAGGCTATGATCTCTTTGACCTGTGATGGCTCATACCTGGACACTTGCCCACCCTTATTGTACTTTTTCTTCTCAGTGTCACTTTTCCCAGTTTCCATGATTTGAAACCTTGGCTGAATGGGAAGGAAAGGGAGAGGGTATGACTGTGAAAATAGGGGATAAGGGACTGTGGTGTTAAAGGAAAGGGATGAAGTGATTAGGGAGTGTGTAAATTTATAGGAAAATTTTAGGGGATAAGGGTAGATATTAGGGATTGTATAAGGGAAGTGAGAATGCTTAAAAATAATGAGGGGAAGGTGTGAAAATGACAAAAACACAGTCTTATGCTAAGTAAATTGTTAATGGGGCAACCTAGGCTAGGGTTTGTAACGAAATGTAGGAGATTAAGGGGAATAAGTGAGGGAAGTGTTTAGGGAAGTATGAAGGCTGTAAATGAGTGTAGGGGAGTATAAAAATTGGTTTAAACATTGATTTGAAACAAATTCACATGGAAGAGAAAAACACAGTGAAAACCCTAGGAGAGGGAAATTCACTGAAATTTTGAGAAGATTAATGCAAGAGAAGAATTCCAAATGATAAATGATACTTACTTGTCCAATAGGTACTAGAAACCTTGAATTTATTAGATGAAACCTTGAAGATTCTTACTTTGCCTCTAATTCGAACAAACAACAATGGATGCCAGAAGCATAGCGTATGAGGAAAAGTGTAGCGTAGGAGGAAAATCCATGTTTTCAAGGAGAAATTTGGTTACTCTGAAGGCTGAAATGCACTTTTCCAGTGGAGAGATGCCTTATGAGAGTGTAATGAGAAAATGATGTGTTTTTTTGGTCTTTTTATAGGCTAGAGGTTTATTTTTCCTTTGGGTGATGATGTGACATCACTTTTTTTTTTTTTTAAATGATTTAATACGGTAGTGTATTGCAGCTTTTAACTTTAGTATGCACAGTTACATCTTTGTAGAGAATAAAATGTACTTTTAAAATAATTTTTGAGAAATTTCCCTAATTTCTACTCCCATAATGATGACCTAGGTGATGGCTTGACTCTTTTTATGACATTTTTGATGAGTTGACCTAATAATGACACCTAATGGATTTATAAAATGGTGATTTGGACCTTTGAAACTTGCATTATGAATGCCCATGAGATGATGACGGAAATGGTGATCAAAAAACATTATTTATGACTCATCACAATGAGTAATTACATGACCAAGATGACAATTTTGACCACGGGATGATGGGAGTAGTAACATACCTAGACATACTAACCAATGATCAATTTGTTATTAGAAAACGTATTTGAAACTACAAAATTTTCCCTAGGACACTATCAACAACTTGAAAGAGTACAATTTGATCATTGGTGACTAACAAGACTGACAAACACTAACATAAGGCTTAATGCTTAACATGGGGCTTTGATTAGGGTTTAACAATATGAATATGAAATCATATGTCACATAAATTTCAGAATTGGTTCTGTGGTTGTGGTTGGTCATTGTAGTGCTTGGGATTTCACCACTTCATAATTATAAAGCAATAACCTTGAAATTTACATTATATTTTCTACGCTTGAAGAATGAAATATTTCATTCTAGAGTTGTGCTACATTAATACTTGATGTCTCATGATGGAACATGGAGCAAGGGGGTGACATAAAATTAAGTCACCAATTGGGAATTTTATCATTAAGGAAGGAGGGAATAAGGGAGTGGGGAAACTCTCTCCTTATAACCTTATTATAATATAGACTTATAAAATGTGAAGGGAATGAATAGAAATAGATTACCCATAGATTTAAGTGTAATTATCTACCTAATATTATTATCTTACATTATTTTATTAGCTTACCTACTGAGTGATTGAATTTTTGTGCTTGATTCCAATAAGTATTACTAGTTTATGTATGAGGTATGTGTATGTTAGCTTCACACCCACACCTTGCACGAATATGCTAGTATTCTAAAGCTTAATATGTTAGATGATTAAATAAATGGTTAGGCTTGATTAATGATCAAGCTTATGGTTAGCCTTAAAATTGATTCATGGATAATCTTGATTAGTGCTTAATTAACCTTAAAATCTTGGCTTATCATTATTGAGTTATATTTCAATACCTTATTAATATTAAATTGATTAGGTTCTATGAATCTGTAAGAGTTACTTATATGGCATGATATTATTGTTTTATTTTTTATTACCACTCAACCTAACAAGTTGTCTCCTCAAATTTATTTCAAGGTTAAATATTATTATATTATTATTATTTATTGTTTTATTTATTATTTCATTTCCCTTGGCCTAACTATATGTCTCCTCCAATTTATTTCTAGACAAGGCGTTAGGGGTGGGGGAGAAGTTAAGAGGTTGGTGAAAGTGGGTGATAATGAAGGGGGGTGGTTAGCATTCAATTCGAGGGACAGGAATAGGGAAAGAAGAGAAAATGGAGGAGGGGATTCTTCTTGTGTTTTTGGTCTTTTGTTATTTTATGAGGAGGCTTTTAGTCTTGTGTTATGGGAGGAGAAGGGAGTACCCAGACAAGGGAAAAAACAAAGATTAGTTTGTGGTTGGAAGGTGTTGGATCTAACTTGGACATACTACGACTACCATTGGACTTGGGCTTGGAGTGTTAGGGAACTTGTGGATATTCCCTAGGCTATGAATTGAGATAGACATTCCTAGTTGGCATGGTGGAATGTTCATTTTTGAACATTTTCACTATGTTCTTGATGGAACAATTCAAGAACTTGAGTCATTAGTTTTGATTTTTGACCAAGAGACTTACAAAATTGTGCACAAGTGTAAATAAATCATTCAATCAAACCAAGTGTATAGTGAGGTAGAAAATAGTAGAACACACCATTTGAAACTAAAATCACTCAGAAAGAGGGAAGAATGAGGGTATGGTTGGAATTTTTTTGAGTTGGGTAAAACATGTTTACAAAATGAGAAATTGTCATTTTTCCAAATCAATTGTAAGAAAATGACACATAATTTGAGTAATGTGAAAGAGGTTTTTGTCACAAATACATTTTTATTTAGCCCCATAGGTTTATTTCCAATTAATGACATATGTACAGTCTTCGACCGACATTTTTCTAAGCCCCATTTTGTACATTTACACTATTCTTGATAGAACAACTCAAGAACTTAAGTCATTAGTTTTAAATTTTGACCAAGAGACTTACAAATTATGCATAAGTGTAAATAAATAATTCATTAAAACGAGGTGTATAGTGACGTGGAAAATAGTAGAACACACCATTTGCAATTGAAATCAGTCAGAAATATGGAAGGGCAGTTATAACATTGAAGATTGGTGATGTATTCCATTTGTGTTGGTATAGTGCGGTGGGTTCAAACAACAGATCTAAACTATTGACTCTAAGGGGATTTTTATTATGTGCAAAATGACTAGCTATCAATGAGATGGGCGCCTTATGAGACTAAAAAGTGATCATTGTTTGGGTATAAATGAGATCAAAACTAGAGTCATCAGTGCTATCAAATTGGATGAAGAGGATTAGGTTGTTGATTATGAGGTTCAAGAGGATAACATTCACAGATATCTACAAAGTTCAATACCATGCGGCATATGGACTATCCAAGGAGGAAAGCGACATTGGGTCAAGTTTGATCAAATATTATTTTTTACAAGACGACTCCTTCCAACATACAAGTTTTATTAAAATATGAGAGGTTGAATCGACGAGATATCCAAGAATATTTTTGTTTTGTTTAAGTTGTAATGTTTACGCATAATTAAACTAAGAAATAGGAGACACATTAGAAAATTGTGTATGTTAAAATTTTCTTATGTTAACATGAATTTTGTTAGAAGGATAGACAAAGATTATAGAATAGTGATAGAGGATAAAATATAGAATGGACATGTTGAAATCAACGTGAGGCTAGTAGCGAATTCAATGGAATTAATGAAGAACAATGTAAACGTAACTTCTTTTATTAATGAAATATGCATGTTTTTTCTTATTGAAAAACAAATTACACCAAATGTTCATCAATGTTAAATTTCAAACTTCATAATAAGTTTGGTCCATTTACAGCTAATATTGGTCCATTTACATCATTGTGGCTCATCCCGAGCCACTCAATCCTTCTCCTCTCACCATGGGTTTGGAAACCTCTATTCTTACTGAGGTTATCTTATTGCTTCTAGTACAACAACTTATAGTGGAGATCAAGTAGTCTGATTTTCTTGGAACTCTAAAATTGGCTAATAGGGGATTGTCATGCTCCACCTCCCCATAGTGGCTCCTTTAAACAAAATAGCTTGAATAACCATTGTTTCTCCATGGATAACTTCTATGTATGTTTTTTACCATTTCTCTCTTCTGGTTGGTATCGAAAAGACTTCGAAATTATTTCCTTATATAAGGTAGGTACCTTGAGGGTTAGTGCGAGGGGTGATTCATCCTCTTTCATATGGCCACACATGCACCCTCAAGGTGATCTCCACTTTTCTTACCCACCAGTGTAGGGGTTCTTCCCTGGGTATTCTCGTTCCACCCCATAATTCATGGGGACATACCCCCATCTAGCTATTACAACCCCCATTATGGGGACTACCTTGACACTGGTTTACTAGATATAGTTGCAGGGCTCTGCCATAATCCATGTCGAGTTAAACAAACTAGTGGAACAATAATCCGCCATTTAAACAATTCTTCTGAGTGGAAGTGGCCCACCCATGTCCGAGACACCTGGCACAAATAGACCACCCCCCATAAGTGAATTATGCAATTATCCTCCCTCCATCTATGGATATTCCAACACAGTATTTTCCTCCATATTTGCGTCACCTTGCAGTGGCTAGCACCTTGGACACCTCCTCTAAACATGAGCCCAAATCATCTCACATACTCAACTCTTATTCTTAATATTATCAAGGCAACTCCAATATACCAAACCATCCTCCTACAATTTCTCATATCTTGTTCATAAGCTAATTTAATCTCCTATGCTCTCATACATTCCAGATTATTTTTTATTGGTTCTTCTGCCAAATTTCATCCCAGGGGTGGTAATTTATAAACTTTCACGTCCTCCGCTCCTCCTTCCTAGATGTTAATCGCACTAGATTCTTCATCGTGACTTACATATTCAAATAACTACGCCTATACACTAAATGGATGTGAAATATCACTCTAGTCTAATTCAATAAGATACCTTACACATGTTATTTTTCATGTTTATAATTATTCCAATTTACTGATATCCCATGGATCAAGTTTTCGATGGTTCACATGCTTCCTCTTGAAGCAAAGATCATATTTCATGGTGGTTTTAGTCGTTTTATTTCACTTAAATTTCCATTACTATACTAGGGATGATAATCTCTACACTCTTCACATGTAGTTCCCATCACATGGTTCTCTATGTCCCTGTCTTTCACCTGAACTCTAAGCCCAAATCATCCTATAGAACACACTCCTCTATCCTTTTGGAAGAACCAAATGACAAGTAGCTCGGTTACTACTTTTGAGTTTCCTATTGTAAATCTCTAGGGACAAGCTCCAATGAAAAAAACCTTTGTTTCCATCACCTAATTTCCAAGGTACAACTACAGAAGATCTCGATACATTTATGTAAAGTTAAATCTCTGTTATGCATGCATTTATGTTGAATCTAGATTGACCTTAGAAGTATGCATTCCTAATTATTTTTTGGAGAGTGTCGATCTCCTTGCGGCCTTTTTGGCACCATATGTTATCTACTGGATATTATAATCCCACTTTATTCCTCGTTACAGCCACTGTGGACTTGGAGAGGTAACCTCATTGAAACCTCAAGAGGGATAGAACTGAAACATGCTCATAAGATCTCAGTGACCATGGATGGACTCTGGCGCAAGGCCAGACATTTTTAGAACCATTGCAACCAAGCCAGGTTTGAATTATTTCATAAATAATGCATAACGTAGAGTGGGATAGATTATATATGAGAAATACCTTATCCAAGTGTGAGTTTATCTCTCACAGCCCAAGTTTCGGGAAGAACTATCTCAGTCCAGATTTGGATGAAGTCAAGTTGCAAATGGTCTCTCTATGGACATAGGCGTGAGGCTCACCCTTCTAATCTTATTTGTAGTAAACCTAATAGAGAATTAGCGTGGAATCAATTGAGTGGATGATCCAATTAAATTTTATCTAATCTGCTCTGGTGGAAGTTGAATGTCCCAGAGGTCTTGTCCCTAGAGGACCGTGAAGGATCATATAAGGAAGGCCTAGAATATTCCTTTATGTGAAACCTTGTTTTTAATAGTTCTCTTTCCTCTAGCACTTGTGACCAGACGTTTTGTCGATTCCTCATGAGAAAGGGCTAGGTAGGGAACTTGGGGTTGATCCTATGGCATTATTGAGTGATTTGAGGACGTTTGTTATCCCAACTAGTGATCAAATTTGAAGGGATGTTAGGTCCCTATATTACTAGTGTAGTCCCTTATCTTTGTTAGTGTATCCCCCTTATTGTTATTGCTATGCCCATGTAGCCCCGTTATTGTTATTGTTATGCCCTTACATTATTATTGTTATGTCGGCTAGGATTATATTGTGACCCCATGGACTCCTATATATAGAAAGGAGGTTTTTTCATTTGTATCATCCGAGAATTGTTCATTTATGTAATGTAAAGGAGGTTTCCCCCTCGCAGTGGTTGATTTCTAAGGCTTTGATCTCTCTTTTCTTCTATTTTGGGCGCTGATTTCCTAACATTTTGTATCAGAGCTTTGGATTCTAGGTTTTGCTGCTTCAAATAGGTCATCGTTGCATTTTCACTATAAAAAAAATTCTACGAAGTTGCAAAAGTTAAAAAAACCCATTTGGGAATAAATCCTAAGAAATTTCATGTAAAAATTTCAAATCTTGGTTCGCGATATTTTTGGAGATATGATCTGTAGAAGTTAGGGTTTTTGCAGGCTCCCAAATTTCATCTCAAAGAGGTGACCTTTGGAAAATGGTCATAACTCTCTCTGAGCATCAGATTGGAATTATGTAAAACGTGGCCAAAATTAAACGGATTGTAGTTTCCTGTGTATTAATTTTAGAGATGGAGGAAATAGTGACATGTGGCACACCTCACAAGTTCACTCTACTCAACTAGTCCATACTTAAGTCATTGTGGGAGATTGGGCATAACTTTGTTTTGAAGAATCCAAATCAGGTCAGACATATGGAATTGGAAAGAAGATTCATAGGGCTATTAAAGGATGGAAGATAAAATCTCAAAGATCCAAAATTACAGAGATACACTAGTTTCAATATTGATCTCCTCAAAAGTAAGAAAAAGGTGTGTATTTTGTTTTCAAATTTCATGTCTTTTTTGAAAAATCAGTTTGAAGTGATTCCAAGGGCATGTTGAAACATAGAAATCAATATTGGGTTCTAATATTCCCCCTAAAAATAAGACAACACCCATTAAGCCCTCGGAATACTCTTCTATGATTCATGAAGAGGAAGAAGTGAAACATGAGATATCAAAATTACAAGACCAAGTGCACCAAATTTCGCTCTCACAATGAGTAACAAAATATGAAATTGAAGTTTTGAAGAAATGTGTGGAAGATAAGATGGATGGTTTGAAGAAAGGCATGGAAGCTAAGATGGATGGTTTGAAGAATGGTATTGAAGCTAAGATGGATGACATTGACGAAAAAATGAAATTCAACATGGAAGACATGAAGAATCATCTAAATGCAGACATGGAAGGTTTGACAAATTTGATATAAGAAATGATTCCTAATGGAGAAAAGGTAGTAGAGAAAACTCATGATGAGAAAAAAATAAATGTTAATCATGATTTCATAAACTCTAATGTTGGATTGAAGACCCACCATATTCCAAAGATCGATATAAGGAAGTTTGATGGCAAGGATCGCGTAACATGGATACTACAGATGGAGAAATATTTTGATCTCCATAATATGAAAACAAACAAAAGGTATGCCTTGCAACTTTATATTTGGAAACAAAATAAATTTGTATGGTATCTATGGCTGTTCTCTCTTAAAAAAATTGTCACTTGGTAAATTTTTATGAAGGAAATGATATCACATTATGAGGATACAAAGAGTAACAAATTCTTTAGCCCATTGATAAATCTCAAGCAAAAGGGTTCAATGGTGGAGCGCATTGAGGACTTCTATAAATTGTATATCAGGGTAACTGGTATTCTATAAGAACACAGGATTGATGTCTTCATAGGAATTTTAAAGGATAACATCCAACATGAGGTTTTCCTTTGGGAACCTGATTCATTGGAGAAGGCGTTTAGGTTGACAAGAAAAATTGGAAGTAAAATTATGGCGACAAGGGAGCCTATCACTCACATTTATAAATATGGAAGTGTTGCTACTCCTAGAATTCCACAACCTACAAGGTTGACACCACAATAATTGGAATAAAAAAGAGCAAAAGGGCTTTTCTACATTTGTGATAACAAATACACTAAAGGTCATAAGTGTGTTGAGAAGAAATTATTTTACATAGATTGTGAAGAGGAGGAAGAAAATGAACTAGACCATCTGTGGTGTTGAAATGGGGTGGTGGACTATACAACATTAAAATGAAACTCAATGTGGATGGTAATTGAGCCAAGAAAGCCACGTAAACATCATGGATGATAAATCAATGTAAGATATGTCAGTATGTATCACATGGAATAATCTCTCAGTCCCTTAACCAAGCATGGTTGTGGGTATCCATATATCGGTTTTTGATTCCCCAAATATTCGTTAATTATATCAGCATTGGCGTGGTCAAATAATTGACCACGCCCATGGAATAATCTCTCAGTCTTTTAATCAAGCATGGTTGTTGGCATCCATATATCGATTGTTGATTCCCCAAATATTTGACAATTATATCAACATTGGCGCAATCAAATAATTGACCACGCCCATGTCCTTCTGATTTCTGAATATTCAAAGAATCAACAATCGACATAAGCTCAAGACATGATTTCCATATAAACTATATTATAAATGTAACAACAATAAATTCGTGAAATACCATGGTATGGTACATATTTCGAACTTCTTAACATTATATGTGCAATTAATCACGCCTTCAATCTTTAACTATGCATAATAATAGTCAGCACAAACTATATAATAACCTATTAAACACAAAATTTCGTGAATAAAGTAAACTCTATATGGTTCAAATTCTATAAAAATAATGACTTGATGATATTGTGACATGGATAATGTCTCGCACCTTTGTATTTTTTGAAGCTACCAAAAACATATTGCATTAACCATAAAATCACTTGAAATATAAAATAATACATATTCTAATATTTTTGTAATAATGTTTTGGAAACAAATGATGCACCAAACTATCGATCATGCTACCTTATTATAACCCTAGCATCAATAGTAATTCATGAAAGCTAAAAACGTGGCATGGTATAAATACAAACTTGTATTATGCATGTTTATAAATATTTTGTAAAGTGTGAATCCCAAACCTTTATATTTATTTGAACACATTAGGAATGTAGGGGTTCGATGGTATCTATAATAAGAAAACTTTAACCCCAAACTTTGAGTCTTATTACTTCATGTGTTGGGAGAGGCTTTAGTATATTATAATTTGTGTTAAAATTTAGACATGTGTTCACACTTTTTTTCTGCTTGTATTTTCATCTGACATATTCATAGGGAAACATTTTTATTAATTGTAACATAATAGAGACCCAAGAATTATGTGTAGAAATTATGCATCATACGGTTGGCTTTAGATTAAATCATATGTTGTGGAAATTTATTATGCTTCCATCTTAAGGAAGGGTCTCACCTACTAGTCACTATTTTGTTTTCTTTTTGATATTTATGCTTTAATTTGTTTCTTAGGGAGAGAGACATGGTAAGGGCAATAAGTTGCAATGATTGGTGAAATGTTTTAATATCGATATGTCTCAACATTGTCATAGTTGAAATATATTCCCATTGCTCTTCCTTCATAGATTTCCTAAGGAGTCAATCTTGTCAGTTTAGGGAAGATAGAATGATTTTATCTATGGTTGTTAGTGACCAATTTTCTAGTGGCCATATTTTTACTTTCAACGTTCCTTATCAAAATTAAAGAATTCTTTAGATGTTAAGGTTTAGAGAGATGCACCTCATGTTGGATGTTTTCCTTTAAAGTTCCCATAAATAGGTCTAACAAGTTATCGTCTAAAATATTCTTTACTTTGAGACTCAACTTTTGGAATTGTTGAATGTGTTCTATAAATGTATCTTTTTGTCAAAGATTTACCAATTGAATAAATAATTTTTTTCCCTTAAAATCCCCATAATGTGCTATCAACTCCTTTGTAAAAATGGACCAATATATAATAGAATTTTTTTTTCTTTCACAAAGCCATTGATACCATACATGTTGGTCATGTTCTAAAAACATGGATGCAATATTTACCTTTTGTAATGATGTCGCATGGTGTAGGTCAAAGTATTTCTCAATCTAAAATATCCATGTTATAGGATCATTGCCATAAAATTTCCTCATATCGATCATCATAATATAGTAGTTCTTTAGTGTTGACTTCAAGCCTTGATGATGTGGATCTTGGATTGAAAATTCATGATTATAGTTATACTATTCTAAATTTGTGCTATCCAATTATGATAGCATACTCCCCATATGATATTTATTCTTAAAAACATGATTCTCCTTATGTTCATGATTTCCTTACATCCTCACATCCCTTTTAGGAAGCCTCTCTAAGAGAGGATTTTTTATGGAAATTATGGATTTTTGTATTTCTTCCTTATTTTCATTCATCTTCTTTTGTATTTCTTCCTTATCTTCATTCATATTCTTTTATGTTCCTTCCTTATTTTTGTGCATATTACTTTCCATTTCTCTCTTAAAATTTTCTTGAGAGCCTGATAAATCCACCTTTCTCAACAAATTACCATATGTTTCATTAACTCTATTCCCTAATTGAGATATCCTAAATTCTAGTTCTTAATTTTCTTCATGAGTTAAGGATGAGCCTCAATAGATTTAATTGGTTTAGTAGCTTTATTTGGATGTATGTTAGAAAATAATAATAGTGCCCCCCTTTATTACAAATTTTAATCACAAAATAATATCTTACAATCAACAATTAGGTCACTAGAAAGTTGTGTACCTTAATATGGAGAATATTAGAATGGTTGAGTTTTATTGATACATCTCTCAGATTTGAGCCCTTGTCGATCTGATTTTTTTTCTTTTTGTAATACGTTGATATTTATTTTTTGCAATTCCATAGGTGTGAATGTTGGGAAAAATACTGAGAGGGGGGGTGAATCAGTATTTACAGCATATTCAAAACTTTTTACTTTTTCACTCTCTAAAACCCATACACTACTTTCCTTTAGTAAACCCACGTATATACGCAGATATCCTTCATGCAACTCGCGTATTAGCAGAGATCTAAATATGCAGATATTTATTTACTTAGTTCTTTGCGCTATTCAATCATCTGATGTTAAGTTAACAGTAAACATGTGTAGTAACAACAGAATAAACCATCACACAAAGCATCACACATGAACACCAGGATTTTTAGGTGGAAACCCAAGTCAGGAGAAAACCACCGCTGCAGTTGCTCAGCCTTCAATATTTTATTATAGAGAAAACATCTTACAACATATGTGCCGGTGCAGACTCTACCAGCACGCAGGCACCCACCTGTGCTCGTTTACCAGCCTCTCCTGGAAGGGAGCTCCAACCCCCTGACTCGTTTACCAGCCTCTCCTGGAAGGGAGCTACGACCCCCTGATCTCGTTTACCAGCCACTCCTGGAAGGGAGCTACAACCCCCTGACTGAAGGCTACAACCCTCAGCACCTTTATGGACCACGTTTCATCAATTTTCACACTGGATCCAAAGCTTCCTTTAGGACACCACTTGCAGGCCACGTTTCATCATATTTTCAGACTGGACCCACTCCATACATTTAAGCACAGTCAACCATGAAACATATACATATAACTCACTGACAGATATCAGTAAACCAGCAGAACAGATCAGACATTTCTTACCACAGACTTCAGCAAACCCTAGTTTTCATACGCGCTTTCCTTTCACTGATGTCGCGTATATACGCGCTTCCGTTCACACAAACCAGCGTATACTTCTGTACATATTATAGATCCAATTTCATTGCGCATACACGCTTTTTCTTCAGCGAAGCCGCGTATATACGCGCTTCCTCTTCGGCGAACTAGCGTATGGTTCTTCAGAACTTTTATGTCATTGCAATTCTTCACAACAGATACAACACTTCAGATTTTACCCTTTACCTCAGACAGATGTCCGCCTCATCACAGATCTAATCATTCCATAAACAGATCTAGCAAATACAAGTAAATTTCAGATCTAGATCCCCTTCTTCATCATTGGTGCATCATATATTCAGATCTATCATTCAACTGTAACCCTTTCCATTCAGATATACTTCAGAGAGAAGTATTCATTCAAGCTCAGACATCTTGCACCACACTCATGATCTGCACAATGAATTTCTTCTCCTTATATAGGTTTACCCTTTTTCAATACCATGAGCCAAAACCACATTACTTCCGATGGTATTCCTGGACGGGGTCATTTAGACGAATCATTGCCCAATACAATGGGTCAATACCATGGTGGTTACCCCTGGTTTTGCACTTTTTGAGCGCTTTTTCCCATACGCGACTTATCACGTTCTTTCTCGAGTGCATATGCGACTTACCGTAGACATATCCGCGTATGCCTAGAGACATACTCTTTTCATCATAGATCTAGCATATATTGAATTCCTTTCTTCATTGCCTTTTGTATTCTCTGTAGATACATCAGATTTACCTCATCAAGGACATATTCTATCAAGCACAACTTCATCAAGTAAGTTGTCATCATCTTCATCAAGTGGGTTGCTATTCACTCAACATCATATTGCTAGCAAACATCATTTCATATCAGATTTACATCATTTACCAAGATTTATCAAGTCAAGAATAACTTCATCAGGTGGTTTTCCATCATGTCAACATATGCCAACAATCTCATGTCTTCATCTTCATTCAGTGGGTTGCCATCAAGGACAACACTCTGCATCATATTGCCAACAGTGAACTGAATTTTATGTATCAAGTGAAAGTCATGATAGTTTTCCTAAAACTTGTTGATTTTATGGTCTCTTCCCACATGAAAACTTGTATAGTGTCCACATGTCCAATTCTTCAAATATAATTCTAAAAAATGTACACGAGGTAATGTTGTGTGTCTCCTAAAATACATAAATATTTCACATTCTAAAAATTATCACACAAAAATGTGTAGGAAAAATACCAAGTTGACCTATTTAAAATTTATTTCATGATTGTTCACAAACCCTAACTTCCATAGGGTATAACTATGAAAGTACAGAAGACCAAATTATAAAACTTGAACCAAATATTCTCCAATATTTCTTCTTAACATGGTCCAAGTTTTACTTTCAAAAGCCTTAAAAAATGTTATTGCAAAAATTCCAAACTCATATGTTGGAGATTGATTTCTAGAGCTTTCTGGAGAATTGAACTATATTCTCCCCACGATTTCACCTCAATGTCATCCATGTTTCATGATTTGAATCCTCATAGAAAAATTATTATAGTGAAAATACTTAACTGACCTATTTAAGACATATTTTAGGAGCATTCAAAAATCCTAACTTCCTTGGATCATATCTCTAAAAATATAATGAACAAATATATGAAAATTGAACCAAATATTTTCGCTAATGTCTTCTCATTATTCTCCAAGGTTCACCATATGAAACCTCCAAAAAAAACGTTATAGTGAAAATGTCACAATTACATATTTGAAGCAGCACATCCCTAGGATCATGAGCTATGATACCAAATGTTATGATCCTTGCACCCTAAAATGAAAATAAACTAATAATTACAATCCTTTTCAAGGGGGATACCTCCTTTTGTAAGCTATACAATGTACAAGACAATATTTGATGATGTTAGGACTAGGTATCCTCAGTGTATGTATAGGAGACAAAGTGTACCATAATAATAAAATGTGACTATGAGGAGTTTTAACGTACATAATAATTTAACATTAGATATTTAATCACACAATATCTATGGCTTACCAAATGGTTTTCTGGTTAAAATGAAGCTTAACATACATTGATACATTTAGTGAGGAAATGCATGATGCACATTGTTCTATTATAGTTTTCTATCTACTTGATATGCACTATTATGAAATGGGTTAAGGTGCATATTGCAAGTGGCATTACTGTTTGAATACATTATTCGATAACAAGCTTCTAACAAACATTGTAGTGTGTTCCATGTTAGGGTGCTGACCCTAATTATTTCTGGAGGGGTGGAGGAATTTCCCACTATGTAACCTCTAAGCTTGGAATCATCGGAGGTCGATGATGGATACACTCCCATAAATGTGTGGTGGAAATTTTTAGTTTCTTTATGGGGAAGTGTTGAAGCCCCGAAAATCGGGTCTACAACAAGGGGGATACCCACCCGGTCCGGACCTTGGTTAGCAGCTCCTTTTCCGTTTGGTGTAGTGGGTCCGATTGGGTATAATGGGACCAGTTTCCCAATATGTGTGTGTGTGTGTTGAGAATATATATTTCCTTTCTAAAAAGGTTCCTAAGTGAAATGATTTTATTCTATTTCTAATCTAATCATATGCAAATTGTATTCTAATTTAAATAGAAATATCTAATTCTAAACTAAACCGGGGATATAATCTTGTTTATGCGATCTAAAATGATTTCGAATAACAATCGATAATAAATATCATTCAACTATTATAAGAAAAGAATTCAATAAAAATAAACCACTTCATATAAAAAGTTAGATGAAACAGTTGTGAAAAACATATCGCATAATAAGCTATTCATACATTAAGCATAAATAAATAGCTATCACCGTACAAAAGTGCCAAATGATAACTTAAGCATTCAAGCATCAATATATAAATAACTGAACATAAATATCACTTTTAACACAGAAGCAGAAATAGTTAAGAGATAAAAATACCATTTATAACTGGTTCTACTCATGAGCTAGAAGCAATAATGACTTATATCTTCTTAATCCAACATCTACTAAGAGTAAAAAAATGCAACATCAGTAGCAGATATTAGACACAGATATCAATAAATCTCATTCCATTCATTCATCAAAACCTCCTCTGAGGGTGCAAAAGTGCATGTTCTGAGGACACGTTTTTGACAAATTTCAGGACCCTTCTCTAAATGTATGAGAAGGGTTTAAATACTACTAACTAAATCTAATTATAGTTTATTACAAAAATTTAGGATTCGGTTTAAATGACCGTCCTTTTTCTAGGCAAAAAATAAGTAAAACTAACACTAAATCTAAAACTAAAATTAACAACTAACTACTTATGAATCTGATCTTTGAATTTGCAAGCATCCAACATTGATTTGAGAAGAGGAGGCTGGCCGACTTCAGATTTTAATTGTCCTAAAAAAACAGAATCGAACAGTGTTGGCGCGATATTCTCAGTAGAATTAATGATGCAATTAAGAGCACTGCATTGACTGTGTGGTTTTACCAGACATGTCCAGTAAGAATCCCAATTTAATTTTGTCAATCCTTGAATTGATTTTTCCTTTTCTTCAACTTTGTGTTTCCACTCTGTTTGCAATTGCTGTGCTTGTGGTAGGTATCCTAGAATAGTTTCTGAAATCAAATTAACTTTGTGAAAATTTTCATTTACACAATCAGTAATGTTTCTTGCTGCCGTAGCTGCTTCCTCTGCTGCTTTTTCTGCCTCTCTGATCTGTGCATCCCAATTATTGAAGAGCATTTATTTATGACTGTTATTGATGACTGGTGCTCCTACTCTTTTTCCTTCCTCTGTCTTTTGCCATGCCAAATAATTACTAACTATTTCATTATTTAAATCATAATCATGTCGTAATTATACGACATGATTAGTGATTTTATCACTTTCTTAACAAAAAGAGTTTCATTGTGAGATTTTCTGGCATAATATATCTTGCTGTTGCAGTAGTTGATTATTCAAGGAAATAGACTCTAAGATAAACTCTGTAAGCTTGGGGCCATCTTTATGCATCTCTTGCATAATCTGTATTTGTTTCTCTTTTTCGGCCAAGCTTTTATGATACCAGATCTGCATTTGCTGAAACTCTTGCTGTAACTTTTCAAATTGTATCTGTGCTTTACTGTTAGCATGGGCTTGTTGCAATTGTTGTTGTAGAACTTGTATTTGATCTTCTTTTTCGTTCAATAATAGCCGTACCTCAGATGCTTTATTGATGGTTGCGGAGGCATAAGCTCCTGTAATATGAGATAATTTAGTAAGATTTTTAGTTGGATCCGTAGTAGGATCTTTCCATAAAACATCCAATTGTTATGCATCAGTAGAGAGTACACTTTCTAATTTCCTCTTCTTCCTTTGCTTCCTTACTACTGCTTTATGTTGTGGACTATATAATATATCCAGAGAAGGAATTCCTCTATTTTAAGTACAAGCTCAGAGGAGGGAGTAATGGGTATATGTTCTGTTTCTATGACATTGCCACTTATTCCTGTGATTAAACCTTTTGTTGTCTGTACAGGAGTTTGTATGTTCTTTCCTTCAACATTAATCAAATCATTAAATGTTTCCCATTATTTATCTAACTGAGTGCTAACGAATGGTTGCTGTACATTGAAAGGTGGAAGGTTCAACTGTGGAGTGGTTGAAGTCTGTTGTTTTGAAAGCTCTTTTGATTGAGCTGTATCCTTCACTGAGCCTTCAATTTTATCCTGATCATTATCAGACTTTTTAGAACGTTCCGAGGTTTCTTTGCCAGACTTTGACTTAGATCTCTCTGTATTTGAGTTGCCACTGAGACTGACACTAGGAGTTGGTTCCCTTGCGGGTTCCAATTGCAAATTATCCAAAGGGATAGTGGTTAATATTCTTTCTCTGTACATTTTAAATTCTTGAAATTCTTCTGGGGAAAACCATGTTTGAGCTAAATGCAAAATTTCTTTAAATGAACATTTTTCTTGAAACATATCATCAAAAAGATCTTCTTCTCCAGAAAATACTCTTACTTTGACTGCAGTGGTGAAATTCTTAACAACGTCATATGGGTCGAATAGCCTTCTTGGAAACTTGAATAATTGTAAACATGTAATATTGTTTACTTCCTTAAATGCATGACCAACATCAAATAATGAAAATGCTCCATAGGATACAAGAAATTGTGGCCAGATGGCCTTCTTTTTATCCTTTAATTCTTTTGTCAAACCTCCCTCTCCACAGGTTTGATATGTGATTTCCCGAGCTATGAGTTTATCCGGAACATACAAGGGTAAAACATGAGGAGAAGAAAAGCTTCCAAAAACCCTCACATAGGTAAAAAATTCTTCTCCAAACCATCTTGCGACAGGGAGAATGTCTACTTCTGCTTCAGGGGAGAACCTTGGAGCATCCTTATTATACAACACTCTGTACAGAGGCAACATTATGCCATGGAAAATTTTATAAAAATGAGGAATGAACATTGATTCCCACAGTTCTTTGTGATAAACGTGAATGGGTAGGGGATCCTGAATTGTCCATTTCCAACCCATTAAAGGGAACTTAGAAACAAAGAAAATTGAATCCATAACATAGGCAGATAGATAAAAAGGAGGATAAATCCTCTGAGAGACAGTTCGTTTATACCAGTAATTGAAAATAGCCGTGGCTACGTTATCAGACAATATTTTAGCCTAGTCTACAATGGTAGCATTAACAGCAACATTCAATAAGGGAAGCCATTCAAGAAAAAAATTATTAATGTCAGGCTTTCCAAAAATCCTACATAGCATGGCAGCAGCAAAACAATATGGAGAAGTGAGTGAACCAGTACTGTACATACCGTGTTTATCTTTCTTCAGTGGTTCATCTCTTTTGGACCATTCCTTGGTACATTCTGCCAAATTTGCATTTTCCTTGGAAAATTTCTCCATAAATTTTTTGTTGTAAGTTGCCTGAGGCTCCGGAAAATGATACATAAACCTCAAATCTTCTAGAGTAAATGACCTTATGAGCTCTTGACCTTGAGTTCTAAATTGCATGTCTATAATATCAGTGCTATCCAGAACCCATTTTACCATGTCTGTATACGGAAGAATTCTAGGTCTTGCTGCTATTCGGTGCAAAAATGAGCAAGCCAGCTCTGTAAGAGATGGTTCAGAAGAATTACTTGAGCATGCAGTAGCCGCAACATCCATTACTCTTAGGTTTTCTTCTTCAAGCAAATTAAACAGACCCTCCCAAGTGGTGATACCAGCATCTTTGTTGCAGGCAGTGTCTGCGTACAAGGAAGCCATCTCTTTATTTTCAGAACTCGAAGCTTTTTCTTTCTTTCCAGAACTCAGAGATTTCTCTTTCTTTCCCATAATACTCTGAATATTTCTTTGTATAGTCTCCTGTTCTTCGCGCCTGCGGTTTTACGAATTAAGTGAGAATAATGATATGATAAAGGTGACGGGATAGTTTTAAATGCTGAAGGCATATGAAATATATTATTTAAACGTGAAATAACCTTTCAATCACAACAAAATAATTTTCATTAATAATTGACAAGCCATTCATTAATTTGACATCAAAGCACATAACAGATATCAATTTATGGAAATATTTTCTTCGTACAACGAGCTTTTTAAGAATCTGTGATAATGCGATCTGCGATTTGCTCTGCAATATCGCAATACCGCAAATCGAAAATTTCGTAAATCGCAATTAGTAACATCGCGAAATCGCAACATAGCAATATCGCAATATCATGAAATCGCAATATCGCAAAATATAACATATGAAAAATATCCGTTAATATATTTTCTGCGATATGCGATTTGCGATAAATATTTTAATGCATAGTTTTTGGATCGTGTTATCGCAATTTAGAAGATTCTGCTTTGCAAAAGATATCTTTTAATTTTTTGCGATGGATGCGATATTTTCTTCAAAGAAAGGTTTTATTCTAATCTGTCATAAACTTAATTTTATTTAAAGATTTTCCAAAGAATTTTCTTAAGTTAATGATAGTAAGTTTTATTGAAAATGAAAACAAACACCAATTAATTTTTTGGATTTTTAAACTAAGGGTCCCCACTTATTTAGTATTATTACTAATACTAAATAAAAAGGGGGGTTGTTGCTGGCCACAACAATTGGCGATTCACTTGGAAGAACCAGTTATCTCTGCTTTTCTTTTGAATTTTCTAAACTTTTCAAAACAGAAAATTTTCCAGAAAATCAAACTTTATTATAAAAAGACAAAGTACATTATGCTTTAATTTATGAATGATATTTCATTTCTTCTATGATCAACTTTGACTATTCACTTCCTCAAGCTAGTCCTTGTATCTACATCAGTCATTACTTGGTTTAAAAAGATAAAAACAAAAGGCTTCTCTGTAAATCAGTTTTAAATATGCTCATTTGTCGTAGGTAGAGCCACTACTGCCAGCAAGCGTTTATAGCCTCGACAGGGTTACCTGTTACCCAGCAATGATCCTGTGACCCACTTAGAGAAATATACAATTTTCAAAGAGAAATCCATATTCACACATATTGCTTTTATTTTATTTTTTATCCTTAAAGAACAATGTCTTGGTTTGGTAGCCAATTTATGACAGTGTCATTCACTTGATTTATAACTTTTCTGAACAAGCTGGCTCGTGATGAGACCCCTTGCCTTTTGATTGCAATAATCTTGAGTTGTTGCCATGTTGTGGTATGCAGTATTGGCAAAGTCAGCAAGCTATAATATCTATGATCATGATAAGTCGGCTCGTGATGAGACCTCTTACTCTTTAAGATAAAGTGTATCATTGGATTATTCCCTGAACATTGTAATTTTCTAGGTGGGGAGGAAGCCATTGTTTCCTTAAGATAGTTCTAGATGACAATGATAGAGTTTTTTTTTTTTTTGAAAGAACTTTTCTACAGAGAACGTTTGTTTTGTTATTGATACCTTTCATTGGACTGATATAAAACAATCTTTCACTAAAAGTTGCTTTTCATCAAAATTTTCAAAGTTGAACTAATATCATTTCTATATTTAAAGCTTTTAACTGTATATTTGAATAATAATGATCAATATTCTAAAAAGAATTCTATTTATATAAGTGAAGAAACAAAATTTAAAAGAGAATTTGTATATTTTTTGTGAATTCCAAATATAACCATTAACAACTGGTTTTATTATGAAAAATAAAGAAAACTAATCTACAAAATAGAAGAATGATCTCCTATGGAAAATATTTTTTAAGGATCTGTCCATTAACAAGTAAAGACTCTCTTTTCCCTGTTAAATCCTGTAACATAAAAGTAGATGGACCTAAGATCTCTGCAATTTGGAAAGGACCAAGCCACATTCGTTGAAATTTCGTATGTTTTCCTTTTTCCTCATGAGCCTTGTCCCATTTTAAAACTAGATCTCCTATCTGAAAGTCCTTTCTGGTTATCATGTTTGAATCAAAAGAAGCTTTCACTAATGCTTGGTGATGAGCATGAGTTACTTTGGCCTTTTCTCGTTGTTCTTCTAGCTTAATTATTTCCATCTGCCTTAGTTGTAAAGAAGAAGTTGGTTCTTCATCAATATATTGGACTAAGGCTAAAGAAGGGATTGATAGATGATTTGGAAGAACCACTTCTCTCCCATAAACTAAATTAAAGGGAGAAGTGCCAATAGAAGCCTTCTGCGTTATTCGATCTGCCCATAAAGCATATATTAAAGATTTATGCCAATTTTTATGATTTTGATCAATGGTTCACTTAATGATTCTGATTAAGTTTTTATTTTTGGATTCAGCTAACCCATTTCCCTGTGGATAATAATTGGCAGAATATTTAAGTTTGAAACCTCTTTTGAGTGAAAATTCAGTCATAGCATTACCAGAAAAATATGATGAATTATCAAACATTAAAGCAGAAGATAAACCAAACCTGGTGATTATGAATTAATCTATAAACTCGATGATATGCTCAACATTAGCAGTCTTGAGAGGGACTGCTTCTACCCATTTCGTAAAATAATCAGTTGCTGTAATGATATACCTATGTTGTTTAGAAGAGTGAGGAACGATCTCACCTATTATGTCCAATCCCCATTGATCAAAAGGCTGCTCGATGTTGACTGGTTGTAATGGTAATGATGGTTTCATTTGTCTTCCAGCTGTAGTTTGACAAATTTAACATTTCCTTGCGTAGTTATGTGAATCTTTAAATAGTGTGGGCCAGTAATAGCCTGCATGGAGGATCTTATGTGCAGTAGCATCTCCAGCATAATGTCCACCTGCTGGCCCATCATGAAGTTCCTGCAAGACTTTTTCAGCTTCAGATTTCTCCAGACATATAAGAAGAACAGAATCATAATTCATCTTAAAAAGAACATCATTCACAAGCTGATATTGTTTAGCCTTCAACCTTAGAGCTCTTTTCTTGGTGTAATCGAGATTTGGAGGAACATATCCATTCTTCAGATAAAATATGATATCAACATATAATGATTCTACATCGTTTAGGCTTACCTCATATGTTTGTATTTCTTCAGATGGTTTTTCAGAAATAAGCGATGCTCCAGCTAGTATTTTGCAAAAGCCTTGACCTCTGACAATGCTTGCCGGTTTGATTTCTAAATCATATTCTTGTTAGGCAGTAACCCAATTGGCTCTTTTCTCACCCACATCTTTTTGGACTAAAATATTTCTTACCGCTGAAAACGGTACTATGATTTTTGTATGGGTTTTAAGTAGAAAGGGTCTGAAATATTTAATTGTTTTGAAAACAGCATAAGCTTGTTTCTCCACATCTGAATAATTCAACTTAGCTCCTTGTAAATTTGAACTGAAAAAAGAAATTGAAGCTTCTGCTTTGTCTTGATTTGCTTGAGTGAGTATTGCAGCATAAGATTTATCAGAGGCAAATATATACAAAATAAAAGGATCGAAAAAATTTGGAGTTGCTAAAGATGGAGCATTAATAATTGCTTGTTTGATCAGATTGAATGCCTCGTATTCGTCTTTGCCCCACTTGAAGTTTGAATTCTTTTTAATCATTGCTTGCAAAGGAGATACAATTCTCAAAAAATCTGGCACAAATCTCTTTACAAAATTAATCTGGCCAAGAAAATATTGCATAGCTTTCTTGTTGTGAGGTAAGGGTATTTCAGAAATTTCTTTGATTCTATCAGGATCAATATGAATTTCAGATTTTGATACTATGAATCCAAGAAGTTTTCCTTCACTTAATGCAAAAAAAGATTTTTTCGGATTAAGTGAAATCCCATACCTTTGACAACGTTGGAAAATCTGCTTCAAATCTCTAAGATGATTGCTTCGTTTTTTGGAATATACAGTTATATCATCCAAGTAAATTACTACTGATTTGTTAACTAATCCCTTGAAAGCAATGTCCATAGCTCTCTGAAATGTGGCACCAGCGTTGATCAGACCAAAAGGCATCTTTTGATATGCATAAGTGCCCCATTTGGTTCTAAATGTAGTTTTCAATTGATCATCAGGATGAACCAATACTTGGTTGTAGCCAGAGAAACCATCTAAGAAAGACATTAATTCTAATCCTGCAACTGCCTGTAATATTTGCTCCATGGGAAGCAAAGGAAAATTATCCTTTTGGAATGCTTTATTAAGGTTTCGAAAGTCAATGCAAATTCTAATGTCTCTGTTCTTCTTTCTAACAGGAACCATATTGGAAACCCATTTAGAATGTCGGACGGGAAAAATAATCTTGGCTTTCAATAATTTATTGAGTTTAGATTTGATTTGATTTTCTAGATTGGGATGGATTTTTCTCAACTTTTGTTGGACAGGTTTTTCATCATTTATCATTGGGATAGTATGTTGGATGATAGAAGTGTCATAAGTTTTAAGTTCATCGTAGTTCCAAGCAAAGACACTTTTATATTGTTTCAAAAGACGAACATACGCTAATTTTTCTTCAGGAGCTAGGCCAAGGCCTAGGTTGATATTCTGTGGTTTTGCATCAGTTCCAAGATTTACTAATTCATAATTCAAAGTCGAACTTTGCAATTTTGAATTGGTAGATCTTTTAAATCGATCTTTCAAATCATAAAGGTCTTCTAACTTGACTACTGACTTTGGCATAGCATTATTGGTGCTATTTTGGAGCAATTGTCTGTCATGTTGGTCTTCATCAATTATCTGATTGGTGTAAGATCCTTCAGATGTGAGAAAGTTTACAATATCAGGATCATCATTGAAAATCCTCCAATTGGTAATGTTATCAGGAATCGAGGGTATAAATATTAATTCGATTGAAAATCGATCAGGACTAAAGTCTTCTGCAGGAATGAGCTTGGAAGCTACATTAGCTAGGAGGTCTGAACTAGCATTCTGAATTCTGGGAATTGATGAAATATTAAATGCTATAAAATGTTTATTCAGATCTTGGACTAAAGATTGATAATGCTTTAAATGACCTGATAAACAATGTATAGTATTGCGTACCTGTTTGATTACAATTTCTGAATCTCTGAAAACTTGTAGATATTTGATGTCCAATCCGATTGCTTTGTATAATCCTTGGACTAAAGCCGCGTATTCTGCAGTGTTATTAGTGCAATCAAACTAAAGTATACAAGTCAGCATAATTTTGTTTCCCTCTAGACTAATCAAAACGCATCCTGCTCTTGCTCCTTCATTAGACTTAGAACCATCAAAAAATAATTTCCAAAATAAATATTTATTTACAGGAGTATTTACAAAATTAATACATTTAGAACTATCTGTTTGAGAAAAAATTTCTATTTGAGATAAAACAAAATGTTCTAAATAAGGTGAAGTATGAGCATTGAAATTTCCTAAGAAAGAATCAACTGAATAATTGCCAATGATATTACTGTTGTATGCAACTGGTTCATTCTCTCCTTCCAATTCTGTTACTATGTATTTCTGATGCTTTTCTCGCTCAACCTTTATCTGATTTGGTTTACCATTGTAAGGAAGCCACATGTGCGACCAATCGGTTGCAAAATATCCATGAAGTTTTTCTGACCAATCTCTGCTAAGAATTAAGCCATAAAATTCTGGAATATCTGCAACTAAAATATCAATAACTTGACATACCTTTGGATTAGATGACAGCCTTATGGTAACCTGATTTAATTCGCCAATCACTTCAACTTGTGATCGATCTAACTGGACTATTCGCACAATA
Organism: Pinus albicaulis; assembly: GCA_034641835.2. Taxonomy (NCBI): domain Eukaryota; kingdom Viridiplantae; phylum Streptophyta; class Pinopsida; order Pinales; family Pinaceae; genus Pinus; species Pinus albicaulis. The sequence goes on along the minus strand of CM076572.1, from coordinate 1,090,232,822 downwards.
GATTTTTGTGGTTGAATGTTCAACTTTGCACATATTGATTTTGGTAGAATATTAGATGAAGCTCCAGAATCTAATAAACAATTATGCAATTTTTTATTGAAAACTTCATAAGTAAGAAGAAATGGAGGAGTATGAGATCTTGACCTTCCTCCAATTAAATCAATATTTTCTAGATCAAATTTACTAATCGCATTAGTTGGAGGTCTTCCCATCTCGTTGGAAGCTAGAGAAATCACAGGATCAAGCAAAGGTTTTTCTGGTACAACATGTAATTCTTTCAAAAGTACCTTTTGTTGGTGTTTTAACTTGCTCAATTCATAAAAAGTGATGTTAGCCCTAGTATTCTTCATGTCTTCTATGATATTATACTCCATTTCATCTCGAACAATCAGTGTTCTTGCTGGAGTTGATGAATCTGTCTGGATTGGGCTGGTTTGAATTGCTTTAGATGTCGTTTTCTTGGGTGAAACTTTATCCTTAGTCAATGAGCTTGCGCTCTTTGACTTAGGAGTAGGTTGAGGAGGATCAAGTTGATTTCTACTTAGAGTGCTAACTGGGGATGCTTCTTGATCTTCCTCATCTGGGAGGATGAAATCCCACATACCTTGTACTTCTACAACTTCTTCTTCATCGGTATTTTCTTCAGTAGCAGTTTCCTCTTCTTCTTCTTCTGATTCAGCATTAGTAATAGCATTTGGTGGCTTTGGATCAGTTGAAGGGTTTCTTCTAAAAGGCTTAAAAGACTTTTTAGAAGATGTTTCTGCCACTTGTTTCTTAATGTCAACCATTTTGTTAGACATGGTTTTCAAAACTTTCTGCAATCCTTCTAAATCAAATGGATCTTTTGATTGTTTTTTCTTGAGGTCTTCCTTAAAAGTGACTTTCTTGGATTTTCGTTCTTCTAATCGCATTTTTCTTATCTAAAGCAATGATACGTTTTTCTACCGCTATTGCCTCCTTCATATTTTCTGCTAAAGTTGTTTTGTTAGCCCTATCAACAAAGATTTCTATGTTTGATGGTAAAGCAGAAATGTACCATTCACTTCGCACTTCTTCGCTAGGCTTGGAAGCAGTAGGGATTTTGTTTAACAATTTATTGAAACGTGAATTAAAATCCTTGACAAGTTCTTTTGAATCAGCTCTAAGATTAGATAGATCATTGATCAATGTCTTTGTAGACCTGTCATCACCAAATTTAGTCAAAAATTGATCTTGAAAGATATCCCAACTAGTGATAGATCCAGATGGTAATGAAAAATACCATGATACAGCTGCTCCTTGTAGAGTATAGGGGAAGAGTCAGACAATAGCATCTTCATTAATAAATCCATTGAGATTTATGGACAGCATAAAATTGTTTATATGTTCTTCTACTAGCATGCCTGCTTCAGGATTAAACTTAGGCAGCCATTTTTCAGGATGGGCTGGTAATTGACTCAAGGGTGCAGGCATTAAGACTGCCCCTGGATTATTCCATGGCATTTGGGCCATCGTTGAACTACTAATAGAGGAAAGTGCAGAAGATGATGTCTGTGATTGAGAAGATGAGGATATTACAATTATAGATGATTGAGAAGGTGATGTGGAAGTTCCAGTGGAGTGGGGGACAATAGTCTGAAGTGGAGGAGTGGACGGTTGACTTCGCGATGAAGAGGTTGAGATGGATGATGATGATGAAAGAGTCTCTCTATCAGACCCTTTAAGTGATTTCCTTACTATTTTCCTTGTAGGTAGAGGTAACTCAGTTGGCTGAATGCCAAGCTTTTCACTCTGTAATCTGGTAAGAGGATGAGCAGGGTTATATTGCGAAGTCACACTGCCTTGAGACTTATCAGATATTTGAGGTGATATTGAAAATCGATGAAGTTTATGAATCAAAGATTCAACTTCAGGAGGTTTAATAACATATTCTTCTGAAAATTTAGGGTTTGTAGTAGTCTCTGTTCTTCTTTCGACTTCTGGCTCTAGATTTAAAATTTCTGAGTGCGATGGAGAAGTCGATGGAGATGGTGAGGGTGATTTACTCTCAGAATGGTATTTAGATTTAGATTTACTTGCCATTCATAGTTCGTGGCCCTCCTTCTAGCGCCAAATATGTTGAAGCCCCGAAAATCGGGTCTACAACAAGGGGGATACCCACCCGGTCCGGACCTTGGTTAGCAGCTCCTTTTCCGTTTGGTGTAGTGGGTCCGACTGGGGATAATGGGACCAGTTTCCCAATATGTGTGTGTGTGTGTTGAGAATTGATATTTCCTTTCTAAAGTTCCTAAGTGAAATGCTTTTATTCTATTTCTAATCTAATCATATGCAAATTGTATTCTAATTTAAACAGAAATATCTAATTCTAAACTAACCCGGGATGTAATCTTTCTATTTATGCGATCTAAAATGATTTCAAATAACAATCGATAATAAATATCATTCAACTGTTATAAGAAAAGAATTCAATAAAGATAAACCACTTCATATAAAAAGTTAGATGAAACAGTTGTGAAAAACATATCGCATAATAAGCTATTCATACATTAAGCATAAACAAATACCATCACCGTACAAAAGTGCCAAATGATAACTGAAGCATTCAAGCATCAATATATAAATAACTGAACATAAATATCACTTTTAACACAGAAGCAGAAATAGTTAAGAGATAAAAGTACCATTTATAACTGGTTCTACTCATGAGCTAGAAGCAATAATGACTTATATCTTCTTAATCCAACATCTACTAAGAGTACAGAAATGCAACATCAGTAGCAGATATTAGACACAGATATCAATAAATCTCGTTCCATTCATTCATCAAAACCTCCTCTGAGGGTGCAGAAGTGCATGTTATGAGGATAAGTTTTTGACAAATTTCAGGACCCTTCTCTAAATGCATGAGAAGGGTTTAAATACTACTAACTAAATCTAATTATAGTTTATTACAAAAATTTAGGATTTGGTTTAAATGACCGTCCTTTTTCTAGGCAAAAAATAAGTAAAACTAACACTAAATCTAAAACTAAAATTAACAATTAACTACTTGTGAATCTGATCTTTGAATTTGCAAGCATCTAGCATTGATTTGAGAAGATGAGGCTGGCCGACTTCAGATTTTAATTGTCCTGAAAAAACAGAATCGGCAAGTGTTGGCGCGATATTCTCAGCAGAATTAATGATGCAATTAAGAGCACTGCATTGACTGTGTGGTTTTACCAGACATGTCCAGTAAGAATCCCAATTTAATTTTGTCAATCCTTGAATTGATTTTGCCTTTTTTTCAGCTTTCTGTTTCCACTCTGTTTGCAATTGTTGTGCTTGTGGTAGGTATCCTGGAATAGTTTTTGAAATCAAATTAACTTTGTGCAAATTTTCATTTACACAATCATTAATGTTGCTTCCTCTGCTGCTTTTTCTGCCTCTCTGATCTGTGCATCCCAATTATTGAAGAGCATTTCTTTATGACTGTTATTGATGACTGGTGCTCCTACTCTTTTTCTTTCCTCTGTCTTTTGCCATGCCAAATAATTAGTAACTCTTTCATTAGTTAAATCATAATCATGTTGTAATTCTACGACATGATTAGTGATTTTATCACTTTCTTGACAAAAAGAGTTCCATTGTGAGATTTTCTGGCATAATATATCTTGTTGTTGTAGTAGTTGATTATTCAAGGAAATAGACTATGAGATAAACTCTATAAGATTGGGGTCATCTTTATGCATCTCTTGCAATAATCTGTATTTGTTTCTCTTTTTCGGCCAAGCTTTTCTGATACCCGATCTGCATTTGCTGAAACTCTTGCTGTAACTTTTCAAATTTTATCTGTGCTTCACTGTTAGCATGCGCTTGTTGCAATTATTGTTGCAGAACTTGTATTTGATCTTCTTTTTCGTTCAATAATAGCCGTACCTCAGATGCTTTGTCGATGGTTGCGGAGGCATAAGCTCCTGTAATCTGAGATAATTTAGTAAGATTTTCAGTTGGATCCATAGTAGGATCTTTCCATAAAACATCCAATTGTTCTACATCAGTAGAGAGTACACTTTCTATTTTCCTCTTCTTCCTTTGCTTCCTTACTACTGCTTTATGTTGTGGACTATAGAATATATCCAAAGGAGGAATTTCCTCTATTTTAAGTACAAGCTCAGAGGAGGGAGTAATGGGTATATGTTCCGTTTCTGTGACATTGCCACTTATTCCTGTGATTAAACCTTTTGTTGTCTGTACAGGAGTTTGTATGTTTTGTCCTTCAACATTAATCAAATCATTAAATGTCTCCCATTCTTTATCTAACTGAGTGCTGACGGATGGTTGCTGTACATTGAGAGGTGGAAGGTTCAACTATGGAGTGGTTGAAGTCTGTTGTTGTGAAAGCTCTTTTGATTGAGTTGTATCCTTCACTGAGCCTTCACTTTTATCTTGATCATTATCAGAATTTTTAGAACGTTCCGAGGTTTCTTTGCCAGACTTTGACTTAGATCTCTCTGTATCTGAGCTGCCACTGAGACTGACACTAGGAGTTGGTTCCCTTGCGGGTTCCAATCGCAAATTATCCAAAGGGATAGTGGTTAATCTTCTTTCTCTGTACATTTTAAATTCTTGAAATTCTTCTGGGGAAAACCGTGTTTGAGCTAAATGCAAAATTTCTTTAAATGAACATTTTTCTTGAAACATATCATCAAAAAGATCTTCTTCTCCGAAAAATACTCTTACTTTGACTACTGTGGTGAAATTATTAACAACGTCATACGGGTCGAATAGCCTTCTTGGAAACTTGAATAATTGTAAATATGTAATATTGTTTACTTACTTAAACGCATGACCAACATCAAATAATGAAAATGCTTCGCAGGATACAGGAAATTGTGGCCAGATGGCCTTCTTTTTATCCTTTAATTCTTTTTTCAAACCTCCCTCTCCACAGGTTTGATATGCAATTTCCCGAGCTATGAGTTTATCCGGAACATACAAGGGTAAAACATGAGGAGAAGCAAAGCTTCCAAAAACCCTCACATAGGTAAACAATTCTTCTCCAAACCATCTTGCGATAGGGAGAATGTCTACTTCTGCTTCAGGGAAGAACCTTGGAGCATCCTTATTATACAACACTCTGTACAGAGGCAACATTATGCCATGGAAAATTTTGTAAAAATGAGGAATGAACTTTGATTCCCACAATTCTTTGTGATAAATGTGAATGGGTAGGGGATCTTGAATTGTCCATTGCCAACCCATTAAAGGGAACTTAGAAACAAAGCAGATTGAATCCATAACATAGGCAGATAGATAAAAAGGAGGATAAATCCTCTGAGAGACAGTCCGTTTAGACTGGTAATTGAAAATAGCCATGGCTAAATTATGAGACAATATTTTAGCCCAGTCTACAATGGTAGCGTTAATAGCAGCATTCAATAAGGGAAGCCATTTAGGCAAAAACTTATTAATGTCAGGCTTTCCAAAAAGCCTACATAGCATAGCAGCAGCAAAACAATATGGGGAAGTGAGTGAACCAGTACTGTACATACCGTGTTTATCTTTCTTCAGTGGTTCATCTCTTCTGGACCATTCATTGGTGCATTCTGCCAAATTTTCATTTTCCTTGGCAAATTTCTCCATAAATTGTTTGTTGTAAGTTGCCTGAGGCTCCGGCAAATGATACATAAGCCTCAAATCTTCTGGAGTAAATGACCCGATGAGCGCTTGACTTTGAGTTCTAAACTGCCTGTCCGTAATATCAGTGCTATCCAACACCCATTTTACCATGTCTGTATATGGAAGAATTCTAGGTCTTGTTGCTATCCGGTGCAAAAATGAACAAGCCAGCTCTGTAAGAGATGCTTCAGAAGAATTACTTGATCCTGCAATAGCCGCAACATCCATTACTCTTCGGTTTTCTTCTTCAAGATTTATTCTTCAAGAAAATTAAACATACTCTCCCAAGTGGTGATGCCAATGTCTTTGTTGCAAGCAGTGTCTGCGTACAAGGATTCCATCTCTTTACTTTCAAAACTCAGAGCTTTCTCTTTCTTTCCCATAATACTCTGAATATTGCTTTGTATAGTCCCCTGTTCCTCGCGCCTGCGGTCTTATGAATTAAGTGAGAATAATGATATGAGAAAGGTGACGGGATAGTTTTAAATGCTGAAGGCGTATGAAATATATTATTTTAACGTGAAATAACCTTTCAATCAAAACAAAATCCTTTTCATTAATAATTGACAATCCATTCATTAATTTGAAATCAAAGCGCATAACGGATATCGATTTATGGAAATATTTTCTTCGTACAACGAGCTTTAAGAATCTGCGATAATGCGATCTGCGATTTTCTTTGCAATATCGCAAAATCGCAATATCACAAATCGCAACTTTCGTATCATCGCAATATTACAAATTGCAACTTTCGCAAATCGCAATCAGTAACATCGCGAAATCGCAATATCGCGACATCGCAATATCGCGAAATCACAATATCGCAAAATATAACATATGAAAAATATTCGTTAATATATTTTCTGCGATATGCGATTTGCGATAAATATTTTAATGCATAGTTTTTGGATCGCGCTATCGCAATTTAGAAGATTCTGTTTTGCAAAAGATATCTTTTACTTTTTTGCGATGGATGCGATATTTTCTTCAAAGAAAGGTTTTATTCTAATCTATCATAAACTTAAGTTTAGTTAAATATTTTCCAAAGAATTTTCTTAAGTTAATGATAGTAAGTTTTATTGAAAATGAAAACAAACAACAATAAATTTTTTGGATTTTTAAACTAAGGGTCCCCACTTATTTAGTATTATTACTAATACCAAATAAGAAGGGGGGTTGTTGCTGGCGACAACAGGAAGTCAGGTTGATATATTCAACACTTCTTCCATCTTGGTTATATAAGTGGTTAGTTTGGCATAGTCAATGCCATAACATATTATAGTAGAGGATGGATAGGATGAGAACAGAAGTAGGTTAGGGAGGATAGGTCATTGTGGGACTATAGATGGAAGTAATATTCTTTCTTTAATTCCTAAATTTGAAGACTACATATTTGATCAGGAGTTCTTAAATTTTGCTCAAAATTCAAAGTTATAGGGTTGGGTTAAAACCAAGATGGTTGCGTGGATCTCGTCTTCCTGATTTCGGCGTCGCGAACAGTTCAAAAAACCGATGTCGTATGAGGAAGATATCACATTCTGATCGAAATGCCAAATAGGTAAAATTGTGACAGTTTGACCATGTTTGACTGGGATGCACACTTAGAAAAGTGGAATGTATAATCAGCAAAAATAGAATATTCCTTTCCACTGGACCAATTGGTGATTGACAAGTGTCATTGTACTATTTGGGTACGGGTTGAAGAGCTAATCAGAAGGTGCCACGTGGCTAGCCCTGAGGCCGCCACGTGGCCCTGAAACAACATATTTAAATTTTGTTGAGGGTCTGTAGGGCTAGACCCCCAGACCTCCTGCCGGGCATGCACAGACCTTACCACCCATGCTACACATTGGTTCTTAACATCAATAGGTGATGGGTTGTATTTAAGTTGTATTGCAAACACATTTGGGGGTTGGGAACCACCGGCGGTCCCAACCCGCCAGCGGTCCCTGCAACTTTGTCACATGGCAATATTTTAACAACACCAAACTCTCCATGGATAAATATTAACTCGACAACAAAACCTGCAGGTCAAACTGTTAACTGCAGTTTCCAACGCAAGTTCTTCTAACTGTTTTGTAACCACCGGTTTGGGGGTGTGCATGTGGCCACCACCTAAACCATGACTTTTAATTGTAGCCTTAAATTCGGTGGAAAAGGATAGAGGCGTGCCTAAATTGGTTGGTATGTCATTTTTAACTCCAGTTAACTAGAGTTCTCCACTTTTAGTGGAGCTTTCCTAGGAGATACTGGGAAAAAATGTAGGAGGCCCAATTTTCGACCATTTTGAGTGAATAAAGAGTCATTTTTGACTAATTGGAGAATTCTGGAGCCATTGGTGTGGTGAAAACAACCATTAGAGCACTTTAAATACATTTAATAGCAAAATTTTGAGCATAATGAAATATGGACATGCCATTGGGAGTTGGACCAGCAAATGTAGCCCAGGAGGGGTGAACTGCTTCATCATGCCTGATCTGTAGATTTCATGTGGTGACTTATTTCTCTGTTTTAAAATTCTTTTCAGTGTTATTTAAGCTTTTTTAATGCTTCTAATTCGCTAAAAAACATCTATAATTCATGGTCAAACTCCTTAATCCTTATGCAAACTAAAGAGGAAATTATGCACATGTTTTATAAACTGGAAGACACTTAGCACAACAAAACTAATACAGTCATTTCAGATTAGACTGGTATCAGATCCAGGTTTATTCTCTGGTGTTGTTTAGTGCAAAGAATGGTTTAACTGTTTGCAAGTTTTAGATGCTTACAAGGCTCAAGCTCAAAAGAGGAGAAGGAAAACTGGTGGAAGCAGAAGGGTCTCAAAAGGAGCCAAAGCAAAGGAGAGCAATATTTCCACAATCTCCACCACCTATTTAACCTCCTAAAGAAGAAGAAGCTCCATTAAGCATGCCTCGTGAGGAAGGAGAAATTCATGAAGAAGTTGACCCTAAGGAGGAAGAAAGAGTTTTTAGGAAAGCATTTCTTTCTTGAGATGACTGAGATGGTTAGAATTATTTATCAAGAAATGAATGAGAGACTGGAGGGAGAAGGATCTAAACTTCACAAGGAAGGACAAGGATCTTCAGGAGATAAACGTGATGAAGATAATTCAAAAAAGTGAAATGGAGGAAATGGAGACAATGGAGAGCCACCATCTTCACCCTCATCATCATCAACATCAACATCCTCTACTTCTTCTTCAGTACATCAGCCACACAAGTCCAAGAGCACTGGTAAATCTCCTTTATTGAAACTTGATGTTAAGTTTGAATTGCCAATGTTTAATGGTGAAGTAAATGCAGACAAGATAGATAATTGGATTAGACAATTTGAGGTCTATTTGAGAATACAAAACCTTCAAGATGATGATACCAAAATTCAATTAGCTTCTTTGAGAATGGAAGATGCAACACTTGTTTGGTGGGAATCCAAGGAAAAGGAGGAAATCAAGAAACATGGTAAGATTATTCTATCATGGTCAGATTTGATTACTACTATTAAACAACAGTTTTATCCATTAGCTCATATGCAGAAAGCCATCATGAACTGGCAGAACTTTAGGCAATTAAAGGGACAAAATGTGCAAGAATGCACCCATGAATTTAGAAGAAGAGCTCTCTTATTAGGGGTGGATTTGCAGAGCCAAGATACTTTGTTAAATTACATAGGAGGCTTACATATCTACCTAAAACATACTATTCTCATGTTTAACCCCACCAGTATAGATGAAGTTTATGTTCAGGCCACACATCTAGAAGCTAGAGGGAAGAACATTTCTGAAGAGGGTAGGAAGAAACCTTTTAAGGTAAAGCCAAGGAAAAGACCTCAAAACGTAAAAACAGAAAATTTGATTTGTAAACATTGTTCAAAAGATGGCCATGATGAAACTCATTGTTGGAAATTACATCCTGAATTGAGGCCAAATAAACCCAATAACAAAGGGAAATAGAAAATTCCTGCTACAACTCAACATGATTTAGGATTTGATTCAGGTGATGAATATAAATGACAATCATGGGATTGAAGAATGTGAAGGGAAAAAAAATTGAAACGAAACCCAGTACCAGTACATCAAACTGTCACATAAACACTCCAAATGAAGAAGAAAGAATAGAATTGTTTCATGTGAGGGTCATATCCAAGCATACCAAGATTGACACACTGTTTGAAAGTGGGTCACAAGCAAACTTAATCTCTGAATATTTGGTCAAGAAACTTAACCTTGAGACCATACCACATCCAAAACCATATCCATTGGGTTGGATTTGTAAGGATGAAAATCTACAGGTTTCAAAGAAATGTATATTGAGGTTTGAAATCACTGCAAGCTTTGTTGACACAATTGAATTAGATGTGGTTCCTCTTGAAATAACTGGTATTGTATTAGGGAGTCCTAAATTTTATGACAAAAAAGCGATCTTCTATCTCCATGAGAACAATTATCATTTATTCAAAGATGGCAAGGAGTTCATTGTTAGAGCACATCGCAAGAAGACAAACATTGCTATGGTAAATGCTGGACAGGTAAAGAGGCTGGTAAATTCAAGTAAGAATTTTTTTCTTCTTATGATTAATCCTGAAGCTGATATTAATCATGAATATTTTGAGGGATGTGATCCTAAGTTGAAATCAGATTTATATGATGTGGCTAATGGACATCATGAGATGTTTCATGAGCCAGCATGATTGCCTCCAAAAAGGGAAATTCAACATTAGATTCAGTTGCAGCAAGATTGTCCTCTTCCAAACATCGATATGTATTGCATGTCGATAATTGAGAATGCTGAAATAAAGAGTCAAATCAAAGAGATGTTGGATAAATGAATCATACGGCCAAGCACCTCGCCATGTGGTTCACCCATAGTCTTGATACCAAAGAAATATGGGACTTGGCATGTGTGTAGATTTTTGAGATTTGAACAAAATTACGGTAAAAAATCATTACCCACTCCCAAGAATAGATGATTTGCTTGATCAGCTGAAAGAAGCAAATTTTTTCACTAAGTTAGATTTACGAAGTGGATATCATCAAGTAAGAATTGCAGAAAGTGATATATGGAAAACTGCATTCAAAACCAAACAAGGACTCTTTGAGTGGCTAGTTATGCCTTTTGGTTTATGTAATGCACTGTAAATATTCATGCGAGTGATGGATAATGTTTTGCGACCATTCCTTGATGACTTTGTTATTTTGTACTTAGATGAAATTTTAATTTTCATCAAAACAAGAGAAGATCATGTCTTGCATGTGAATAGAGTGCTTTATATTTTGAAGAAAGAGAAATTGTTTCTTAAGATGTCAAAATGTGGGTTTGGAAAGACTTCTTTGGTCTATTTGGGACATATTGTAGGAGGAGGAGAATTGAGGATTGATCCTTCTAAAGCGGAGGCCATTGTGAATTGGCCCACACCCAAAACAGTAACTGAGGTAATAAGTTTCTTAGGTGAAGCTCAATATTGGAGGAAGTTTATTGCTAAATTTTCTTCGATCGAAACTCCTATGCATGTAGTGACAAGTGTGAGGAAAGGCTTCCAATGGGGAGGCAAACATAAGCAAGCTTTCGAAGCTTTAAAAGAGAAGATCAATTCAACTCTAGTTCTTGCATTACCAAATTTGAGATACAAACTGATGTTAGTGATTATGCCATGGGCGCAGTACTTTTGCAGCATGGTAAGCCTATCACATTTCATTTAGAAAATTTTAATGATGTTGTGACTATTGGAAATATTGTCATTGATGGCAAAGGAGGCAGCACTCAGGCAAAAGAGGCAGCGCTGAAGCAGAGGAAGGCAAAAGAGGCACAACGAAAGCGATTCCCTTATTCCGGGAATCGCTTAACTCCAGCGGTAATGCAATGCATATAATACAGAACCATATTCCGGGAATCGCACACTCCAACCGACGTTATACAACACAAATATTATTCCGGGAATCGCCTACCCCGATGGAGGATACATATATATATATATATATATATATATATATATATATATATATATATATATCCATCATCTTACATATAAATGCCGCGCATTACGTATGCTGCAAAGGACCAAGGCATATATATTATGTTATATAAGTGGAGCGCATAAAACAAAGTTTATAAGGTGGGACCCCTCCCCAATCGCAATCGGAGATCGCAAGGGTAGCAGAACATGTAACCAACAGGAAGTTGCGATTGCGATTGAAGTTCGGATCCGACGGGTCTATAAATCATGGTTAACATATATTTGAGTTCCAGGTCTAATCGCATTGGCACTGGTCAATCGCATCGGAGAATATATGAGTTGCGATTGCGATTGGAAGTCCGGACCCGATGGAGGTATGAATTATAATTCAAACGTGTTTGAAGTCCTTTCCCAATCGCATCGGCAAAATACAATGAACAGTGGCCAATCGCAACACATATTAAAAGACTTGCGATTGCGATTAAGAGTTCGGACCCGATGGGTGTATTAACGATGGTTTATATATATTTGAATTCCGGCTAATTGCATCGGAACTCTCCGATTGATCGCACGACTTTTGTAATATGTTGCGATTGAAGTGGTGGACCCGATCCTGTTATATGCAGGAGTTAATATGTGCAAATCGCATCCGTGTTCTGATCGCAATCGGAACTTTTCTATTATGCGCCCCGATTTCATTTGTTCAAAGTTCAGACCCGATTGCGCTATGAGCCATGTTTTATGTGGTCATCGCGTCCGTTTGATCAATCGCAATCGCAAGTTTTCGTTTGACACCACCGATCCGCCGACGGAGATGTGGGGCCCGACCCTTTCATGTATTAGTGGTTGTGATTTGACTTATTGGATTGTAATATAAGACCAAAGGCTTAGGGTGGAGGGCGACTGTTTATATATAAAAGGATTGTTGTTAGATATATAAAACACGGTTGCAGTTGTATTAAAATATGCCACATGGGCTGTGAACCCACGGGCCTCGGCTTAATGGGAGGGCGATTCTTCATATACAATGACTGTGATATATGTTCGTTCCACTTGCGGAAAGTTCCACATCAACAAGACACTTGCTGCAAGTCAGCAGTCACGTATTTTTCTAAGAGGCACTGATATAAAAGCACTGTTACACGTATGCAGCAAATACACCACAGCAGAGGACAGAAAAGCATACAGAGCAGAAAAGAGTCAAAACACAATCACAGAAAAGACAAATGCGCAGCAAACCAAGAGACAAAATAAGTGAGCTGGAATTCACATTGTAATTCGAATGTAAATGGTTTAATTGTTTTTATTGTTTGTGATGCATTGGCAAGTCTCCGAGAGAAAACAAACTCCCATTGTAATGTTAAAATTGACACCTACAGTTATAATTTCTGAGTAAGCTGATAAAAGGAGTGAGAAGGCAGAAGGCAAAGAGACATGACTTTCCATTTCGAATTCCAAGCAGAATACAAACAGTCATGTGAGGAAATCTATAAATAATATCATCTTGATATTCAAGAGTAAATGAAGAGAGAGTAAATCGAGAGAAGGCAGAATATAGAAGAGTAAGGTAGAGAAGATTAAGAAAAGAAGAACAGAAGGAGAAGCTACAGAACAGGGCTGATATCTGAGGTAAATCAGCAAACTTTCAGTTTGATAAATTGAGGAAGTTGGAGCTTCCCTATCAAGTTGCAGCTTGATAGTCGTCAGTTGTAGCTGACTGAGGTTGGAGCCTCCTGTAGGTTGGTGCCTGCAGAAAACTGAAGGGAGTTGGTTCTTCCTTGCAAGTTGTAGCTTGCAGAATTGAGGTAGGAGCCTCCTGTAGGTTGGTGCCTGCAGAAAAACAGTGGTGAGAGGGAGTTGGAGCTTGCTTTTGCATCACAACAATAATAAGATGTGGTTTTCTCCCTTTATGGGTTTCCACTTATATCTGGTGTCTCTGTGCATGATATTTATGTATTGATCTGATATGTATCATTTGCCTAATACCTGCTGCTCTCAAATTAAGTCTACTGCTCTATTAAACTAATACTTTCAGATTACATTCTAAAATTACTCTCACATCAAATTGAGTTTGAAATGAAGGTATAAATAAGTTTAATGAAAAGTTTTTAAAAGATCAGGAATGTATTAAACTGATTCACCCCCCCCCCTCTCAGTTTAATTAGAGGTTCAACAATTGGTATCAGATCGGGTTCCTTAGTATCAGTCTAACAGCTGAAAGGAGTTCCTAGGTTCCCAAGATGGCTAGTAAAGAAGGATGCTCAACCAACAAAGCCCCTTTCTTCACTGGTGAAAATTATGCTTTCTGGAAAATCAGAATGAGGACATATATAATGTCTCTAGGAATAGAAGTCTGGGATGCAGTGGATTTAGGATATGCCCCAAAGGCAACTGACTCAGAGAAAGAAGCCAAACAAGAATTTGTAGCTAACGCAAAAGCCATGAATGCCATATTAAATGGATTGTGTGAAGCAGAGTTTATTAAAGTAATGCACAAAAACACTTCCAAAGAAATATGGGATACTCTTGAGAACATACATGAGGGAAACAAGAAAGTAAAGACTGCCAAACTTCAAGTCTATAGAGCCCAGTTTGAGAACTTAAGAATGAATGATGATGAAGATATTTCCAGTTTCTTTCTAAAGGTTGCAGAAATTATTAATAATATGAAAGCTCTTGGAGAAAAAACATCTGAAAGTATAATTGTACAAAAGATTCTAAGATCTCTTCCATCTAGATTTAATCCAAAGGTGTCTGCAATAGAAGAAACAGTTGATTGGGAGACCTTGACCATGAACCAGCTACTAGGAAATCTTACAGCATATGAGATGAGGCTCCCACAGAAGAAGCCAAGCACAAGGGAGGCAGCATTCAAAACATAAAAGAAGAAAGAAGAAAAGGAAGACATATGCTCCTGCTCTGATGAAGAAGAGGCTAAATTTGTCAAGAAATTGGATAGAGGCTCAGGTAGATACAAAGGTAAACTTCCCTTCAAATGCTTTAACTGTGGAAGAGTTGGAAATTATGCTGCTAAATGTCCTCACAAGAAAGTAAGAAATCAAGCTCAAGAATCAGAAAAAGACACATCAAAGAACTGGCAGAAAGGAAAGAAATTTAGCAGAAAATCCTTCTATGCTCAGCAAGACAGCAGTGCATCTGAAGACTTAGATGAACCCTCAAGTGAAGAAGGAACCTCAGAATTTTTATTGATGGTCATAGAAGATCTTGGGGGACTCCTACTAGAAGATGAAGAAGAAGAAGGGGAAGTAGACCTTGAGGGGGAGCTAAGAAGTGCTCTGGAGGAGATTGACAGACTCAAACTAAAATGCAGAAAACAAAAAGAGATTCTCCTAAAATGTGTGAAAGAAGAACAAAATTCAGAAGTCCTCATGCAGTTGAAGGTAAAGCTTGAAGAAGCCAAGAAGATAGAAGATATGTTACTTCAGCAAATCAAAGATAAAACTCGAGAACAAGAGAAGCTGGAAGAAGAAATTCTGTGTCTGAGAAAGAAATTAGAAAATGCTCAACGGAAAGTTTCTATATACCCTTCTCAAACAACAAGCTCTATTAAGTTGAATGAAATTTTGGTTGCTCAAAGATCCCCTATGATAAAGACTGGAATAGGCTACGAAGGAGAATCAAGTAAAGGAAAAGAAAAGGTTGACAGAGAGAATATTTTTGTAAAAGCAAAGAAGGATGAGGAAGTAGCTCAAATAATTCCTACAAAAGAAGAAATCTGCAATAAGAGAGACAGAGAGCAGAAGAAACCTCTAGTAACAAAGAATGCAATAACTACTAAGATAACAGAAAAAGGATCATATGCTCCTGAGTATGTCAAATTTGGAAGCCATCAAAGGAGATTCTTCCCTCCTATGAAGAATTCCACATGTTATGTCTGCCATAAGCTGGGACACATTGCTACATATTGTTATAAAAGGAGGAGCAATTCAAACCTGCAAAAGATGCAAACAGTGAAGAGGCTGTCACAAACAAACAAATGGA
The DNA here is from genome assembly GCA_034641835.2 of Pinus albicaulis. Classification (NCBI taxonomy): domain Eukaryota; kingdom Viridiplantae; phylum Streptophyta; class Pinopsida; order Pinales; family Pinaceae; genus Pinus; species Pinus albicaulis. The sequence goes on along the minus strand of CM076572.1, from coordinate 1,090,217,228 downwards.
AGAAACAACCTTACATCAGGTATGCAAATAGCTTCTATGGATACTGCTTTTATTGTAAGGAATTTGGCCATAAAATTACTGAATGTAGAAAGTATGGACAAAGAATGATGTTCAACACCTCAAGGAGATTTATAAATCAAAGAAGTTTTTCTCAAACTCACAATTCTGCAAAAACTATGATCAAATGCTGTATATGCAATCAAGTTGGACATATACTGTCCAAATGTTCTTTGAAAGGATGTGATTCATCAACTCACAAAAGATACCAAACAAAAGGATGCCTCCAATGGATAAAGAAGGAGAATAAGTGTGACTTAGCTCTAACTGCTCAAGACCTGAAAAGTCAATGGTATTTGGATAGTGGCTGCTCTAAACACATGACAGGAGATAAAAACAAGTTTTTAACTCTTGACGAAAATAAATCGGGCAATGTCACTTTTGGAAATGACAAATCAGGAAAGATCAAGGGAAAAGGATCAGTCAGCATAGACAATGGCAGAGGAAAGGCCCAAGATGTATTATATGTAGATGGGATGAAAGCAAATTTACTGAGTGTCAGTCAGATGTGTGATAAAGGCTGTGAAGTTCTCTTTAGAGCACAAGATTGTGTAGTCAGATCAAGCACAACAGGAAAAACTCTACTCAAAGGTGTTCGAACAAAAAGTAATGTGTACATAGTGAAAGAGGAGGATGAAGCCTGCCATCTTAGCAAACTCGAGAAGTCATGGTTATGGCATAGGAGATTGGGACATCTCAGCTTTGACCATATCATTAGACTGAGCAAGAAGAAAGCTGTCAGAGATATGCCAGAAATAAAAAGGCCCTCAAACACAATATGCAAATCTTGTCGGTTGGGGAAACAAACTCGCACATCCTTTAAATCTAAAGAAGAGTTATCAACAAGAAGACCACTGCAACTTGTGCACATGGATCTGTGTGGACCTGCAAGAACTAAAACACCAAGTGGAGAGTCCTACTTTATGCTGATAATAGATGATTTCTCCATAATGACATGGGTTGCTTTTCTCAAGAATAAATCGGAAGCTCTGGACAAATTCAAAACATTTAAAGCATTAGCAGAAAATCAGACAGGATGCAAGCTGAAATGCATCAGATCAGGCAGAGGAGGTGAATTCACTGATTATGAATTTGCAGAACTATGCAATGAACATGGCATAAAACAACAATTTACTATTGCAGGGACACCTCAGCAGAATGGAGTAGCAGAGAGACAAAACAGATCTGTTCAACAAATTGCCAGAGCCATGATGCAAGAGAATAATATTGCTCAAACCTTCTGGGCAGAAGCAGTGCACACAACAATACATATCCTTAATAAAGCTCACTTAAGGCCAACCAGTGACAAGACTCCCTATGAACTATGGCATGGAAAGCCAGCCTCAATCAAACATTTCAGAATCTTTGGAAGCAAGTGTTACATAAAGAATAATGATGAAAATCTTGGCAAATTTGATGCAAGAGCAGATGAAGGGATATTTCTAGGATATGCCTCCAAAAGCAAAGGGTACAGGTGCTACAAAAAGACCCTTCAGAAGATAGTTGAATGTATTGATGTGAGATTTGATGAAGAACTTCCAAACAATACAAGAAATACAGACTGCTGCAGTCCATCAGACAACCATGAAGAGGAAGACAAGAATGATGATGAAACAAGCAAGACAACAGATGATGCAGAGCTGAGCTCGAAAACCCCCTCAAGATACACTCAGAAGAATCATCCTGAAGATCAGATCATAGGAGACAAGAAAGCGGGAGTCCAGACAAGAAGGCAGCTAACAGAACAAACAGAAGAAGTATACATAGCCATGTTATCACAAATAGAGCCAAAGAAATTTGAAGAAGCCAGCAAGGACAAGTATTGGGTAAAAGCAATGAATGAAGAATTGGACCAAATTGAGAAGAACAATACATGGGAACTAGTTCCTAGACCTATTGAGAAAAATATCATTGGTTCAAAATGGGTATTCAAAAACAAAATGAATGAGCAAGGACAAGTAATCAGGAATAAAGCCAGGCTGGTCTGCAAAGGATACTCACAAATTGAAGGACTTGACTATGATGAAACATTTGCTCCTGTAGCTAGAATGGAGGCTATCAGAATGTTCCTGGCATTTGCATGCTACCAAGACTTCAAGGTATATCAAATGGATGTAAAGTCTGCTTTTCTTAATGGAGATCTAGAAGAAGAGGTGTACATGGAACAACCAGAAGGCTTCTCACTGACAGACAAAGAAGACTATGTATGTAGACTGAAGAAGGCCCTATATGGACTGAAACAGGCTCCTCGTGCTTGGTACTCAAGACTGGACAAATACTTGCGAAAACAGGGTTTTAGGAGAGGTGGAGTAGACAACAATCTATACATAAAAGCGCATGAAAATGAACTCCTAATTGTTGTTGTATATGTTGATGACATTATGTTTGGAAGCAACAGAGATGAGCTAGCAAAAGGATTTGCAGAAGAGATGAAATCAGAGTTTGAAATGTCTATGATTGGAGAGCTCAGTTTCTACTTGGGACTGCAAATTTAGCAAAAGAACACAGGCACATTCATTTCTCAAGAAAAATACTTAAAAGAAATGCTGAAAAAATTCAAAATGGAGGACTGCAAACCAGTGACAACCCCCATGATCACGGGATGCAAGCTGTGTGCTGATGATAGGTCTGCAGATGTAGATCAAAAACTCTACAGATCCATGATAGGAAGCCTGTTGTATCTGACAGCTTCAAGACCATACATCATGCTAGCAGTAGGACTAGTGGCAAGATATCAAGAAGCACCTAAAAAAAACCATCTTCTGGCAGTAAAAATAATACTCAGATATCTACAAGGAACAACACAATATGGACTTTGGTATCCTAAAACCAAAAACTTCACTTTATCAGCATACACAGATGCAGATTGGGCCAGCTGTGTGGATGATAGAAAAAGTACTAGTGGAGGCGCATTCTATCTAGGAGAAGGTCTGGTGGCATGGTTAAGCAAGAAACAAACATCTATCTCCTTGTCAACAGCTGAAGCAGAATATATAGCAGCAGCAGCCTGTTGTACTCAAGTCATGTGGATGAAGCAGACTCTTCAAGACATGAAGGTAAGCATTAATGAACCTATCTCAATCAAATGTGATAATACAAGTGCTATAAGTATATCTAAAAATCCTGTGCTTCATTCAAAAACTAAACATATACCAATCAAGTATCATTTTCTCCGAGAACAAGTGGCTCAGAATATCGTTAAACTGGACTATGTACCAACAAAAGAACATAGAGCAGATATATTTACTAAACCACTTACCAGAGAACCATTCGAATACTTGAGAGACAAACTAGGGGTAGTATCTGTAGAAACTATTCTCTAATATGAAGAGAAAGTACAGTCTCAAGGGGAGAACAAAACGAAGATATCATTCCAGGGGGAGAATAGCCAGCAAGATAAGCATAAAACAAGTCCACAGGATCAGCATTATCAGTATTATCAACATTATCAATATTATCAGCATTCAGAAGCAACAAGAACCTTTCAATCGTAAAATGTATCATCTCTGTTTGCAATCTAGCACATATTACAAGGACTACAAATGAATCACAGCTTTAAAACATATATTGGTTCATACATCACTCTGGAGCAGCATAGTACAATTTCACCAGAAGAGGACCTAAACGTAACTCAGAGAAAGGAAATGCAACGACAGAGCCCATACGGAGAGATGAGACGTCGTCCTTTGCCATTGATGTCAAAGGGGGAGGAAGAACAAACAACAGGAGGAAGAGCAGGCAAACAGGAAGAGCAAGCAACAAGAGAAAGAGAAGGCAAACAGAGAAAGTGGATTGCCATCAATGCCAAAGGGGGAGACTGTTGGAAATATTGTCATTGATGGCAAAGGAGGCAGAACTCAGGCAAAAGAGGCAGCGCTGAATCAGAGGAAGGCAAAAGAGGCACAGCGAAAGCGATTCCCTTATTCTGGGAATCGCTTAACTCCAGCAGCAATGCAATGCATATAATACAGAACCATATTCTGGGAATCACACACTCCAATCGGCGTTATACAACACAAATATTATTCCGGGAATCGCCTACCCCGATGGAGGATACATATATATATATATCCATCATCTTACATATAAATTCCGCGCATTACGTATGCTGCAAAGGACCAAGGCATATATATTATGTTATATAAGTGGAGCGCATAAAACAAAGTTTATAAGGTGGGACCCCTCCCCAATCGCAATCGGAGATCGCAAGGGCAACAGAACATGTAACCAACAGGAAGTTGCGATTGCGATTGAAGTTCGGACCCGACAGGTCTATAAATCATGGTTAACATATATTTGAGTTCCAGGTCTAATCGCATCGGCACTGGTCAATCGCATCGGAGAATATATGAGTTGCGATTGCGATTGGAAGTCCGGACCCGATGGAGGTATGAATTATAATTCAACTGTGTTTGAAGTCCTTTCCCAATCGCATCGGCAAAATACAATGAACAGTGGCCAATCGCAACACATATTAAAAGACTTGCGATTGCGATTAAGAGTTCGGACCCGATGGGTGTATTAACGATGGTTTATATATATTTGAATTCCAGCTAATCGCATCGGAACTCTTCGATTGATCGCACGACTTTTGTAATATGTTGCGATTGAAGTGGCGGACCCGATCCTGTTATATGCGGGAGTTAATATGTGCAAATCGCATCCGTGTTCTGATCGCAATCGGAACTTTTCTATTATGCGCCCCGATTGCATTTGTTCAAAGTTCGGACCCGATTGCGCTATGAGCCATGTTTTATGTGGTCATCGCATCCGTTTGATCAATCGCAATCGCAAGTTTTCGTTTGACACCACCGATCCGCCGACGGAGATGTGGGGCCCGACCCTTTCATGTATTAGTGGTTGTGATTCGACTTATTGGATTGTAATATAAGACCAAAGGCTTAGGGTGGAGGGCGATTGTTTATATATAAAAGGATTGTTGTTAGATATATAAAACACGGTTGCAGTTGTATTAAAATATGCCACATGGGATGTAAACCCACGAGCCTCGGCTTAATGGGAGGGCGATTCTTCATATACAATGACTGTGATATATGTCCGTTCCGCTTGCGGAAAGTTCCACATCAACAAGACACTTGCTGCAAGTCAGCAGTCACGTATTTTTCTAAGAGGCACTGATATAAAAGCACTGTTACACGTATGCAGCAAATACACCACAGCAGAGGACAGAAAAGTATACAGATCAGAAAAGAGTCAAAACACAGTCACAGAAAAGATAAATGCGCAGCAAACCAAGAGACAAAATAAGTGAGCTGGAATTCACATTGTAATTCGAATGTAAATGTTTTAATTGTTTTTATCGTTTGTGATGCATTGGCAAGTCTCCGAGAGAAAAAAAAACTCCCACTGTAATGTTAAAATTGACACCTACAGTTATAATTTCTGAGTAAGCTGATAAAAGGAGTGAGAAGGCAGAAGGCAAAGAGACATGACTTTCCATTCCGAATTCCAAGCAGAATACAAACAGTCATGTGAGGAAATCTATAAATAATATCATCTTGATATGCAGAGTGAGTTTTTTTTTTTTTTAAATGAAGAGAGAGTAAATCGAGAGAAGGCAGAATATAGAAGAGTAAGACAGAGAAGATTAAGAAAAGCAGAACAGAAGGAGAAGCTACAGAACAGGGTTGATATCTGAGGTAAATCAGCAAATTTTCAGTTTGATAAATTGAGGAAGTTGGAACTTCCCTATCAAGTTCCAGCTTGATAGTCGTCAGTTGTAGCTGACTGAGGTTGGAGCCTCCTGTAGGTTGGTGCCTGCAGAAAACTAAAGGGAGTTGGTGCTTCCTTGCAAGTTGTAGCTTGCAAAATTGAGGTAGGAGCCTCCCGTAGGTTGGTGCCTGCAGAAAAACAGTGGTGAGAGGGAGTTGGAGCTTGCCTTTGCATCACAACAATAATAAGATGTGGTTTTCTCCCTTTATGGGTTTCCACTTATATCTGGTGTCTCCGTGCATGATATTTATGTATTGATCTGATATGTATCATTTGCTTAATACCTGCTGCTCTCAAATTAAGTCTACTGCTCTATTAAACTAATACTTTCAGATTACATTCTAAAATTACTCTCACATCAAATTGAGTTTGAAATGAAGGTATAAATAAGTTTAATGAAAAGTTTTTAAAAGATCAGGAATGTATTAAACTGATTCACCCCCCCCCCCTCTCAGTTTAATTAGAGGTTCAACAGTGACTAATTATCCTACATATGAAAAATAACTATATGCATTAGTACAAAGTGTCAAGAAGTGGAAACACTACTTGATGGATAAAAATACTATTGTACACAACGATCAACAACCATTACAGTACTTGCAGTCACAAACAAAATTGCAGCAATCAAGACATTTTAGGTGGATGGGATTTCTTCAACAACTTTACTTGGTTATAAGGTACAAAAAAGGCATTTTCAATAAAGTTGCATATATTCTTTCGAGACCAATCATTAGTGCTTCTACTTTACTCAAAAATGATTCTCTTGTACATGAGAGTTACATAGAACAATATGCACATGAAATTGGTTTCCAAGATGCATATGCTAGTTTGAGTGAAGGGAATAAAGTTGAAGAAAAAGATTATCACATGCATAACAATTTGCTATTTCATTTGGGAAAGCTATGTATTCCACAAGGAGAGAGGCTAAGTGTAATGAGAGAAGCTCATTCTTCTATTATTGTTGGACACTTTGGGGTAATAAAAATAGTGGCGCATCTATAGAGGTATTTTTATTGGCCTCACATGATAGATAGTGTGTCACATTTTATAATAGGTTGTTCTATGTGTGCTACAAGTAAGCCTAGTAATAGGATGCTTGGATTGTACATGCCACTACCGGTACCATCAAGGCCATGGGCGAGTGGCTCCATGGACTTGTTGGAGGTCTACCTATGTCAAGAAAGCAACATGATTATCTTTTTGTAGTTGTGGATAGATTCAATAAAATGTGTATACTTATGCCATGTAAGAAAACCATTACTGCTGAACAAACTGTTGAACTTTATTTTCAAAATTTTTGGGTTCATTTTGGGTTGCCCACTTCTATTGTTAGTGACAGGGATTCCGGGTTCATTGGGAATTTTTGGTCAAATCTATGGAGAATTATGGACACAAAGTTGAAAAAGAGTACCACTTTTCATCCACAAACAGATGGAAAAACCGAGGTGGTGAAAAGAACAATTGTGCATCTATTGAGAGGATATTGCAGCAAAAATCCTAAGTTGTTGGATGAATGTTATGAATATAATTCATAACAAATAAAATAAAAATAAATAATAAAAATAATAAAAATAAAATAATGATTATATTAAATAGTCATTAGTTAAGCGAAAAGACATGTCCAATCATGAAAGGCCACCTGCTAGGTATATAAGCAGGGCCTCATTGTAACATTTATTCATCACATATACATTTTATATATTAATAAATTATTATTACAAATACCTCTTGTGTATTTTTACATTAAAGTCAACAAGCCTACAGTTTTGTTGTTTCAGTGGTATCAAAGTCATGTCGCACAATATAGTCTTACGAGCCTATGAACGTAGTTTACAAGCCTATGAACATAGTTTACCATACAACGTGCCATTACGTGTAGATCCTAAAGAAAGTGATCAGATTATAAAATTCAAGAAAAGCTTCAGCAAATAGAAAATTCATGTACAGAAGCTACAACATGTTTTAAGAAAAGTTATGTGGAAATCCATAATAAGGAAGAAGATGTTGATCAGAATGATGAATATGGAAAAGATACCAATCAAGATGGTGGAGAAGATGAAGCAGTATATGACTATGATAAAGCTGATATAGATCAAAATGTTGATTGAAGTGGATTGGTATGAATCAGAAAAAGAAAAACAATATGAGCAAAGGAAAAATGAGAAACTAGTAGGTACTCCCTTAGAGCTGGAGTTTCCATTACGCCCACCTCCAGGTCAACCACCAAACAAGATGAATATGGTGCAAGTGTCAAATATCATGGGAATTGAACCAAAACCGTTTAACCTAAAGGAATTTGTTGAAGAGGAAACTTTTGAGACGGATGAATCTGGAACTAAGAAACGAATTAGATTGAAAGATAAAATAGTGCGATGGAGGAAGGTCTAGAATCATAATGGTACCATAGATGTCAGGTTGCTATTGTATTTTACTTCACTTTTGTAAATTGGTTGTACTTTAAAAATGGGAGCTGTAAATGTCGGGGAGGAGGAATACTCACAATTGTACAGGGAATTACCAGGCAATTTTATTGAAAATTTGGTTCTGTCTTTGGGGTTATCTGAGGAAGACGCTAGCAAGTATAGAAACTATGTTTTGAGGTCATATGTTGAACAAAACTCAAAGGTTAAATGGTGTCCAGCTCCCAGTTGTGAGTACGCTGTGCAGATTGACTCTGTTGTTGACGTTGATGGAAGCTGTCTGGAGGTTGTCTACGATTGTTCCCATAAATTTTGCTAGAAATGTTTAGAGGAATGTCATCGTCCAATAGACTGTGACACTGTCAAAAATTTGGTTTCTATGATTAATGAAGGTGAGTCACAGAACTTGTACTGGATAATTAGTAACTCTAAGCTGTGTCCCAAGTGTAAACGACCAATCCAGAAAAATCAAGGTTGTATGCGTATGACATGTTTACCACCCTGTTGGTTTCAATTCTGTTGGATATGCCTTCATGATTGGAATGTGCATGGCTATGATGCTTTGGTTTCTTGCAACCAGTATCGTCCAGAGGAAGCATCATAAGGAGATAATTCCCAATCCCTCTCCGAAGATGTGATAAAATTGGCTGCTAAAATGTCATCAGATAGATTTTTATTTTACCTTGAGAGATGGAAGGAAAATGACAAGTCTCAGGAAAAGGCATTCTCTGATCTGCAGCGTGTCCGAGTGGCGGAGCTAAAAGAATTGGGTGATAGTCGTGTGTTGACTAAGAGTATATCTGGCATGACAGGATTCAAATATGCGGTAGATGCATGGCTATAGATATTCGAATGCATGCGTATGTTGAAATGGACATATGTGTATGGAAATTATCTTCCCTAGCTTCTTGGTATTGATAACGACGTCGACGCTACAGTGTTTACCCTCCAATCGCATAGACACGGGCAATCTATGACTGCGGCTACTGTACACAACAGACCTATTCTTTCGATTATGTGGGTGGCCATAGCACTGCGTTTTTATTCTGATCCGTAGGTGGCCAAAGTAGACCTATCTTTCCGATTCTGCAGGTGGCCATGGCACCGCGTTTGGATGTTCCTCATCCTCGACAATCCCTACGGTGTAAATCCCATATTCCCTCCACTGCGTAAACTCTGTATTCCCTCGGCCAAGCCCGACCTGCTCAGTGTCGTCGTTCCGACAGGAAAATTTGTTGTCTGATGCGTTGTCCATGTCCTCGTTTCCCCCACAGAACCACACACTAAGAACTTTGTCGTCTCCTCCACCGCCAAGCAACATAGCAGGTCCAAGGGTCAAGGGACGTGATGTGGATTCCAGCGACGGTTCCTGACAGTGTTACGGTTGAACTATATATGGTCAACTTATACACCTACGATATTACATCAATGTTTATATGCTGGGACATAGAGACATCACAAAATTAGATTATAAATTAAATTAAAATTTAATTAATTTAATTAATTAAAAAAATATTTAATTAAAAAAATAAATATAATAGTAACAACTTTATAAAGCTATTATAATATAACTTTATTCAATAAATAAAGTTATTTTATATTAAAAAACAATTTATATAATTATTCCAAAAAAGGAAAGGAAAATGGATTAAGCTCAACAGTACCACTTACATGTGCTTGAAGGAGTAGGCAACGTGAATAATTGTCGTTAAGTAAGCTTTGAGGACAAATATTTTCGAAGAAAGAGGAAATGTTATGAATATAATTCATAACAAATAAAATAAAAATAAATAATGTAAATAAAAAAAAAATGATTATATTAAATAGTCATTAGTTAAGCGAAAAGACATGTCCAATCATGAAAGGCCACCTGCTAGGCATATAAGCAGGGCCTCATTGTAACATTTATTCATCACATATACATTTTATATATTAATAAATTATTATTACAAATACCTCTTGTGTATTTTTACATTAAAGTCAACAAGCCTACAGTTTTGTTGCTTCAACTAACAACTACATTACATTCAACACGCTTACAACCAGGCAAAGCACTCTTCAACACAAACCTCACCTTTTGAATTATGCTTTGGGTATTTGCCAAAATCGCCATTAAACTTCATCTTTGGGAAGGATGTTGCAATTGATGGCCATAGTGACATTGATAAAGCTTGAAAGTTCATTGAGAAAATTCAGATGATACATCAACAAGTTCAAGAACAGCTTGAGAAAAGTCAAAGAAAATACAAAGAGAGGCATGACAAACACCGGGTTGATCACAAGTTTCAAGAGGGAGATGAAGTATGGTTGCACATTAGCAAAGAAATGATGCAAGGGGAAGGTAAAAAGCTCAAACCCATATGCTATGGTCCTTTCAAGATCATAAAACAAGTTGGTAATAATGCATTCAAACTTGACTTTCCTTCTTACATGCAAATGTATTTAGTTGTTAATGTTAAAAACTTACGCTTGTATGAGCCACCTTTGATCAATGATCAAGTAAGTGATGTTCAACTACCTTCTATTGAATATTTCTCGCCATAATTTCTAGATGAGCTCAAAGAAGATACAATTATTGACAGGAGGACAAGAGCATCAAAGAGGGGAAGTGTTGACTACCTTCGAGTTGGGCTCAAAGGAACTAAACCAAGAAATGAAAAATGGATGGAGGTCAGAAAGGTGAGTGAGTTGTACCCTCATCTACTAATAGGTAATCAAGTCTTTTTGGGGTCCAAAAGCTTCCGAATGGGGAGGAATGATCAGGAGTTCATAAATTTTGCTCAAAACTCAAAGTTATAGGGTTGGGTTGAAACTAGGATGGTTGCGTAGATCTCTTCTCCCTGTTTTCGGCGCCGTGAACGGTTCGAAAAAATGATGTCGTATGAGGAAGATATCACATTCTGATCAAAATGCCAAATAAGTAAAATTGCGACAGTTTGACTAGGTTTGACTGGGATGTACAGTCAGAAAAGTGGAATGTATAGTCAACAAAAAGAGAATATTCCTCAGAATATTCCTTTCCACCGGACCAATTGCTGATTGACAAGTGTCATTGTACTATTGGAGTACAGGTTGAAGAGCTAATCATAAGGTGCCACGTGGCTAGCCCTGAGGCTGCCACGTGGCCCTCAAACAACATATTAAAATTTTTTTGAGGGTCTACAAGGCTTGACCCCCAGACCTCCCGCCAGGCACGCACAAACCTTACAACCCGCACTACTCATTGGTTCTTAACATCAATATACGTCGGGTTGTATTTAAGTTGTATTGCAAACACATTTCGGGGTTGGGAACCACCGGTGGCCCCAACCCGCTAGCGGTCCCCGCAACATTGTCACATGGCAATGGTTTAACAACACCAAAATCTGCGGGAATAAACATTAACCCAACAGGACAACCCGTGGGTCAAATTGTTAACTGCAGTTTTCAACGCAAGTTTCGGTAACTGTTTTGTAACCACCAGTTTGGGTGTGCGCATATGGCCACCGCCCAAACCATGACATTTAATGCAACGGTCAAGTCAGCGGAAAAGGATAGAGGTGCACCTAAATTGGTAGGTATGCCATTTTTAACTCCAGTTAACTAGAGTTCTCCACTTTTAGTGGAGTTTTCCTAGGAGATACTGGGAAAAAGTGTAGGAGGCCCAATTTTCGACCATTCTGAGTGAATGAAGAGTCAATTTTGATTAATTGGAGCATTCTGGAGCCATTGGTGTAGAGAAAAAAACCATTAGAGCACTATAAATATATGTAATAGCAAAATTTTGAGCACAATGAAAGATGGACATGTTATTGGGAGCTGGACCAACAGATGTAGCCTAGGAGGGGTGAACTGATTCATCATGCCTGCTATGTAGATTTCATGTGGTGACTTATTTCTCTGTTTTACATTTATTTTCAGTGTTATTAAGCTTGTTTTGTGCTTCTAATTCACTAAAATTCATCTAGAATTCATGGTCAAACTCCTTAATCCTTATGCAAACTAAAGAGGCAATTATGCACATGTTTTATAAACTGAAAGACACTTAACACAACAAAACTAATACAGTCATTTCAGATCAATATTTCTCCCTATTTTTTCACGCCTTATTGTCACACTACTTCTTGATTGCTTGTATCCTCTTGACGGTAACTTTCGAAGATTTTTTTTTTTAAAGAGGTGTGTATGTAAGCCCCCTACCCAATCATATCATCTTACATTACACTAATAAACTACTAACTAATGATTTTTCTCTAAACTTGATTACGATAAGTATTATTACTATACATATGATGTACGCATATGCTAGCTACATACCCACACTTTACAATAATATGCTAGAATTCACCTATTATGCTAGAAAACTAATTAATGGTTAAGTTTGATTAGTTAATAAGCTACAATTAGCCTTAAGTCTAATTAATGATCAAGATGATGATTAACCTTAATATTTCTTAATAATTACACATGATCAATGCTTACTTCACCCTTAATCTTGACCTATAATTAATAAAGTATATTTGAAAATGATTATTTAATATTTAATTTATTGGAATCTTGTGAATCTGTAAGGTTAACTCACATGCTTAAATATTATTATTTTATTATTTTGTTATTTTACTATTATTCTTTAAACCTGAGAGGGTTGTTCGCTCAAATTAATTCAAGGATAAGGAAGAGTGGGAGGGGCTTGAGAAAAGGAATTTTGTGTGGGGTTGGGGGTGCGGGTGGGGTTGAGGGTGGGGGTGCGGGTGCGGGTGAGGGTGTTATGACATAGATAAAGTGGGTGGAAATTATTACGGGTGGTTAGAATTCATTTCGAGGGAAGGCATAAGTGTGGTGGAAATGGAGAGACCAAAGGAGATTATTTTTTTTTGGATTTGGGTGAGGCACGAAGAAAAGGGAGAAGGAGAGCATAAAATAAATAAGGAGAGAGATAATTTGGACTTGGACGATGAAGTTTTAGTTGGGAGGGTGTTGGATTGGTTCCAGATACACTACGATTGTATTTGGATTTGGGTTTGAAAAACTAAGAAACTTGTGGAGGTTCCCTAGGTTAGGAAGTCGAATATACTACTTTTTTAGTAGAGTGGCATATTCAAGTAGGTGATCCTACCAGAAGCTCCACAACCAAGACAGCGTTATTTAAATTAAATAAATTATTATAAATCAATTCATATATATATAAATATAAGCTCCACAACCAAACTAACATTATTTAAATTAAATAAATAGTTGTAAATCAATTCATATTTATATTATATTTTTTATACTGTGAAATAATATGAAAATTAATTTTGATAACCCTTAAATAACCTTCACACTATTCATGTAAAATTAATAAAATAATCCCACTTAGAACATATATAAATATCTTTATTCAACTCCCTCTTAATTTGGCTCTTTTAATAATGGATTTATTATTTATATTTTCTTAACTTGTTTCCAACCCTAATGGTTGAATACAATTCCTATACCAAGTAAAACAGATTATAAAAATTCCTCATGGATCATGAGTAATCCCCTTACTTCTCCAGCTGATTGCATGCCATAATCTTCCAACTTTCTAATAATATTATATATACTTTAATATTTTAAACCTATAAAGTGTGAAAAGAATATGTCAAATGTACAAGATTTCAGAACTTCCAAAAAAAATTAATACACATATTAGTGGCGCCAACTTAGACAAAATGGCACTGTTTGACTATTTTTTTTTTCTCGTCCTTAAAAGAAATGTCACACATAAAGAATAGCGGGTGGAAAATTTCATCCCACAGAGGATGGCAACCGCTGAGGAAGGTAAATTCCATTTGTGATGGTCATTAATGACAACTTAATGAATATATATGTATCAGCAGTCAGTTGTTATCGACCCATCAGGTGATGGAAACTGGACTATGAAATAATAAATAGACATGAATGATAATTCAAAGTGTTCATGCAGGTATCTGGGGAGGGTAAGCTTCATTATTCGAAGCTCTGTGGCAGGTACATATGGGGTTGGAGAGTTTGATGGAAGGTGACGAGAACGTGACTGTGAATATGAGGTATGGCGATGAATAAACTAATTGCAATAAATAGATATATGACTGTTCAAATCAGACTTGTCTGCCTCGTGAATATCCCAAAAAATGAATTAATACATATGAATAAAAATCTGAAAATTGATTCCTTATACATTACTTTATATACTTTATAGTATTTGACAAAAACCATTGCCTTCCATCCTCATTTTTTTAATGTAATTTTAAAAGGGGACTTCCATGCAATGTTTTTATGGGGCAGATTACCTCACTTTACTGTAGTAGACCATTGCCTCTCATCCTCATTTTTTAATGTATTTTTTAATTTTAAAAGGAATTGTGATGGAATGTTTTTATTAGATACATTGTCTTAGTTTTTTATTTTAATTTAAATTTGGTAATATTTTTTATTTTTTATTTCATTTTCATCCATATGTCTAAATATATCATTTTAATTGGAGAAAAGAATCCCACTCCATCACCGTTTAACCCATTTAAACCATTAAAAACAACCAAATCCAATATCATATACACTCATTTAAATAAATCTTACATAAATTTTTGTTTTTAGAAATATTTAGAGTAGTTGTAAGTGAAGTTTGTACTTTGGTTTCATCAAAAAGGTCTTAAAAATGTCCAATAACGGTTAGCAGGCGCATGAGGAGGTTGAATAAAGTTCCAGTACCAAATAAATTCCATCATCATATGCCCAGAAATGAATTTTTCCTCAAAAATCTGTTTTGAGGAAAAACAAAGTATTTTAGGTTGTTATGTATAAATTTGATGTAATTTTAGTTCTCTCATATGTAAATAACTTCAATGGCAACCCTGGTCACCTTGCCAGGCTTCAACAACTCCATCCCCTGCAAGGCAAACAAAAATCAAGTCATTCAGTTCATTAAAGGCACAAATAAAGTAAACTGCTAAAAAAACAGAGTTGAAAAATGGCGCGACGCATTGGGTGAGAGGCGCGGCACATACAAGTGGCGTGGCACATTGGGCCAGCCTCCACAGTGTAAAAAATACACTGGCGCGACACATATAACAGGCGCGGTGCGTTGGTTTTGTGGCGCGGCGCATAGAGCTGCAAGCCATTTTCACCACAAATTCATTCAAATTCTCAATTTGCTTGGTTTCCTCTGGTCCAAAGTAAGTTAACAACTCTTCAAATGGCAATGAAAGTGTGTCTTAAGATGTTTATGATGATTTAGTAAAAAATTTCAAACCCTACTTCCTTGCAATTTTTGTTCAAGACATGATTTCTTAGGGTTTGTAAATTGGTTTTTTGTGGCCATCACTCCCTCACCTTTTTATTCCCTCACTTCTTTTCTAGCTTCATTAAACCATTTTACTATCCCCCATATCCCTAAATTCATTCACCTCTACCCCCCAATTCCCATTTTCCCAAATCCTAACTACAAAATCCCCAAAACCTACTCACATCCCTAAAACTCTTACTCCCATCCCTAAACTCTGTTCACACATACATTTTTACACTCTCTTCCATACACTCTACCCATTTCATTCCTCCATCATATTTTCACACTGTTATCCACAAAACCATCCATGTACAACCACATTTTTCAAAACCAAAGGAAAACAATGGAAAGAGACAGTGATCATGGGTATGAGCAAGAGATTGAACATGATCGGGAATCTTGGCTTGAGAGAACAAACTTGCACTTGGGAAACGATGTTAGAGAAGGCCAACAACGAGAAAAACATGTTGAGGAACATGGAATACCACTACTTGTCAATAAATATGGTGTGCAAAGCAAGAATCAAGATTTTGAAAGCCAAGTTAAAAAAGGCATCGAGGAGGCGAAAAGAGCATGATAGACTTCAGATCTTGGCCGAGGCTTCCTTGGCCCAGCATAGCACTTAATGGAGGACATCAGCCCAAATTTTTTGAAATTTGGGACACTTTTTTCATTTTTGGAATTTTTGGCCAAAACACGGGTTTTTCTGCCCAATGCGCCGCACCCCCTGGCGGTCGCTTTTGATGGGGGATTCCTTTTGATGAAAACTCAACATTTTTGGATTTGTCATGAAAACATACGCATGGCTACCAATGGCCAAGAAATTTTGATAGGTTTTGGGCTTCCAAAAAGGTCAAAAACACCCCAAAAATGACCTTTCTACCCCTTTTTTGACACACAGGAAGTAGTCTTGGGAGAACTCAGTTTTGGAGGGGCAAATGGAGGTCAAATTCAAAAATTCCACTTGTGCTGGAAAGTAGACAGGCATACATTTCCATCAAGCCCACTTGGAGCAAATTTGGACACTAGGAAGGCCTCCAAAATCAACTGCAAATAGGCACTATGCATAGAAAAATTAGGCGCGGTGCATTGGAGGAATTTTGCTCATTTTTGGTCAAAAACTCTGTTTTTCGCCTAGTTTTTTCACAGTTTGACTTTTTTACTTCTAATTGTCAAACTCATGATGTAATTTAATGTGACATGATGGATTTTGATGTAATTTTGCTAAATTTTCACTCATAGAGGTAAATTCATCCATCAAAGGGTAGTTTGCAACTGAATGAATCAGTTTCCTAGTTTTTAGAGGCAAGTTGTTCCACTGCCTACTTTCTAGTTCTCAGTTTAGATTTTGTTGGAACAACTCCTAATCTTATGAGCTCGACCCCTAGAGGCTAGGATGAGTTGTTGTTTGCCTATATCTTATGTTTTATCAGTCATTAGCATGGTTGGACTTTTGGGAATGCTTTGAGCATTATTGTACATTCATCTTTGCATTTTGGCAAAGGAATAGACCAGGGTTTGCAGCACTCTATGGGATTCATGTGGCATCTTGCTTTGATATTGTGTTTCTCTCTGTAGATGTAAGTTTACTTGTGTTTTATGTATGCCATTCACTCTCTTATTTCTTCTTAACTAAAACAAAACAAGGATAAAGGTAGAATCCATTGAAATTGCAGTGCTCTACGTAGGGTTTGTTTAGTTATTTATGTTTTCAGCTGTTTGAAAAGGATCCCTGAGACTTTCATGCCCTCTCCAACTCCTCATCAGTCTAAAAGCTCTCCATCTCACTCAATTTTAATTACCAAACCATTTTCCTACCTCGCCCCATAGAGATCTCTGCAAAACTAAGCCTCATTCCCCAGACCCAAATCTGCCTTTCCATTTGAGCCAACAAAACATCATTAAATTCAATCAAACTCTTTTGCACACATACCTAGCCTAAAATCAGTCTTCACATCAAGTCATCTCAAGCCTCATTGATCATTTTTTGCTGAGATTGACAAGGAGAGAGCCCTCTCCCAACCTGGTAGGGCTAGCTACTAGGTTAAGCATGGTTTGATATTACCCTAGATTCTGCCTTTCTTGGCCTGAGGTAGATTTAGGCCCTAACATAGTGGCGAACATACTGGGGAAACGAAAAATTTGTTGTTTTCTTTATAAACTACAGACGGAGCTTGAAGTTAGCCAGGTAGCCTTCGAACTGCTCTTGCTCTGCAAGTGCATAGTAGATGAACGCTGCTTTAGTCAATCTCTGGTCTAGTCTTATAAACGTAACACCTGACTTGCAAATTGCCCCAGTATATGTATCAAGTTAGATCTGATGGTTGATGGTGGACAACGATCAGACATAGGAAGGCTAAAATCATTCACCTGGTGACTCCAGTGTCAAAGAATCCTAAGTTTCAGAATTTTTATGGCGACTCTACTCGTCAAGAATCAATAGCCTGAGGAATTTCTTGGTGAATTCATTGTTATCAAAATGGTTTCGCTGGATCGAAGGTATGCTCCCATGAGCCGAGATCAGATTCCAAGTTTTCCAAATAAAATTCTTAAGGTAGATTGGTAAAGGAATTTTCCTACCTTTAAAGATGATGATAAGAAAGATGCTGCTTTACATCTGGTTAGATTTCACATACATATTCGCAAGTTGAAGGTTGATTTTCCTGAAGACTGCTTGATGAAGATATTCATGGGCACTCTGGAAGGTGAAGCCCAATCTTGGTATGAAATTTTTCCACCTACTTGTATTTATTGTTTAAAGGATTTTCATACCATGTTCTTTGAAAGGTATAAAGAATCTTATCCATCCTTAACTTTAGTTCAAAACTGTTGTAGCCATGTTCATATTTTTATTGAAAATATTGAAATTTTTTATGAAGATGATGACTTCATGGACGATGAGATCATGGAGGCTCTGTACTAAAATCCATTTCAGCAGCATAAAGAGAACTTAGAGGATACTCATCAAGATGCTCAGGAAACTTTGCAGCAGGATCAAGATCTTAGTACAATGGACAATGATGAAAGAGAAGGTTTTATTTCAGATCTGTCCATAGAAGAAGACAATATGTAGGAAATTCAAGTTTCAATTTTAGAATGTGATAAAGTCAAGTCAATTATTTCATATCTAGATTCAGATCGTGATGATCAAGAATACTTTGTGCTGAATCCCATGAAGGAGAGCTCTGTTATTGAGATCATTTGGAATGAAGAAGACAGAGTTATTGATCCAAATGTTCTCATTTCATTAGAACAAAGCCTTTATGAGGAGGTAATCCAGTCAATTCATGAAAAACAAGATGAGATCTTTGTTCAAGTAAGTGAAAAATATTCTTTCAATAACTCAGTGATAAATGATAATTTGATTGCCATGTCATATGAAGATGATCAACAGGGTTTTCAAATTTCAGAAGATCAGGGAATTAAGGACTGTCATTCAGGTTTTTCATGTTTTAAAATGTTATTTCATGAAGACAATCACTGTTTGAGCAAAAGAAAACAAAAAATATTATCTCCTTTGTCTGAAGATGAGATAGATCAACTCCTGAAAGGTCATGTTACAGCCCAAGCTAAAGAAGATTTGCAATGCGCACATGGTCAAGAAAGTGTTGGTGAAACTTCTTCCTCTTTTGAAAATGATGACGATCTTGTAATTAGCTTTATAGATCAGCAAACAGATAATATTTTCTTTCATAAAGATGATAAGGCTGTCATGTTTGATAATCTTGAAGATTGTTTCCTGTTTAAGAATGACCTAGACCATGAAGTTGAGGAATATGAGCTTGAGAGAGACAATATGCCAGCATTTCTCATGGTCAAGGAATTTACAGCTAACACTCAGATGGCAGAAGCTTATACCTCTTTGTGCCTTCCTATCACTTGGAAATCAATTGTTCTTTCAGATCAGAATGAAGGGAGTACTTGTATTTTTGCTGCTGGATCTCAAGACAAGCTAGTGCTTCAGGATTTTCAAGATCCCTTCGGAATTATTTTGCAAGCATCAGAAAATATAAATTTTGCCTAGTTCGTTATCATAAGCCTTGGTTTCAGTGGTAATTGTGAGTTGCCTACATGTACACCATTCTACCTGCTCGAGAAAAGTGAGAGTCGAATTTCGATATGTAGCCATCTGTTGGATTGATTACATTTGAAGGCTCACTACACATGATTGTACATATTCCATCAGTAGGAAGTTGGTTGTCATCATGATTTGAAGCCCTCAAATCTCGATGGAATGCTGCCATTAAAAAAGCTTTGTAAGTAAAAATTTCAGTTAAGTAGGTCTTGAGTCATTTTTGTTTTAGTCAATTTCAACATAGTTTCAGAGCAAGTGTGTATTGTCGTCATTCATTCAATTTGGAGCCCAAGGTGAAGGCTATAAAACTAAGGTTTGATTTCATTTTTGGTTTGGTTTGTTTGAGTTAGGTCTTTCAGTTGATTTCAGTCTTGAAATTGAGTCAGTATTGAGTCAGATTTCAGTCCTGAAATTGAGTCAAGAGTTTGGTTTTGGTTTGTCAAAGTTATTGACTCCATAGCCCAATGGACGAAGGCACTGCCTGCTTTCCCAGAGATCTGTAGTTCTTGGCACCTCCAAGGAGCTACCATCCCCATTGGAGCTAATGTTAGTGTCGGTATTTTCATCCCTCCATCAGTGATCAAATTCTCTTGTTGCATTGCATATTAGGTGTCTCGCTCAGTCCGTTGCATTCCATCAGGAACATGGATCATCTGACGATAGTGGCCTGTTGTACATTTTCCCTCATGTCCTTTACCTGTTGGTCCATTTCCATTCATCAAGATCATCTGCAGTCACTTTTGTCTTTAAATTTGCAAGAGTCATTTTTAGGGTTTTCAGTCCCATTAGGTCTAGGATTTCATCAAAAAGGTCTTCAAAATGTCCAATAACGGTCAGTAGGTGCATGAGGAGGTTGAATAAAGTTCCAGTACCAAATAAATTCCATCATCATATGCCCATAAATGAGAAAAACAAAGTATTTTAGGTTTTTATGTATAAATTTGATGTAATTTCAGTTCTCTCATATGTAAATAACTTCAATGGCAACCCTGGTCACCTTGCTAGGCTTCAGCAGCTCCATCCCCTGCAAGGCAAACAAAAATCAAGTCATTCAGTTCATTAAAGGCACAAATAAAGTAAATTGCTCAAAAAACAAAGTTGAAAAATGGCGCGACGCATTGGGTGAGAGGGGCGGCGCATACAAGTGGTGCGTCACGTTGGGCCGGCCTCCACAGTGTAAAAAATACACTGGCGCGACGCATATAACAGGCGCAACGCGTTGGGTTTGTGGCACGACACATAGAGCTGCAAGCCATTTTCACCACAAATTCATTCAAATTCTCAATTTGTTTGGTTTCCTCCGGTCCAAAGTAAGTTAAAAACTCTTCAAATGCCAATGAAAGTGTGTCTTAAGATGATTATGATGATTTAGTAAAAAATTTCAAACCCTACTTCCTTGCAATTTTTGTTCAAGACATGATTGCTTAGGGTTTGTAAATTGGTTTTTTGTGGCCATCACTCCCTCACCTTTTTATTCCCTCACTTATTTTCTAGTTTCATTAAACCATTTTACTATCCCCCATATCCCTAAATTCATTCACCTCTACCCCCCAATTCCCATTTTCCCAAATCCTAACTACAAAATCCCCAAAACCTAATCACATCCCTAAAACTCTTACTCCCATCCCTAAACTTTGTTCACACATTCATTTTTACAATCTCTTCCATACACTCTACACATTTCATTCCTCCACCATATTTTCACACTGTTATCCAAAAAACCATCCATGTAAAACCACATTTTTCAAAACCAAAGGAAAACGATGGAAAGAGGCAGTGATCATGGGTATGAGCAAGAGATTGAACATGACCGGGAATCTTGGCTTGAGAGAAAAAACTTGCACTTGGGAAAGGAGGCAAGAGAAGGCCAACAACAAGAAAAACATGTTGAGGAACATGGCATACCACTACTTGTCAATAAATATGGTCTGCAAAGAAAGAATCAAGATTTTGAAAGCCAAGTTGAAAAAGGCATCGAGGAGGTGAAAAGAGCATGATAGACTTCAGATCTTGGCCGAGGCTTCCTTGGCCTAGCATAGCACTTAATGGAGGACACTCAGCCCAAATTTTTTGAAATTTGGGACACTTTTTGCATTTTTGGAATATTTGGGCCAAAACACAGGTTTTTCTGCCCAATGCGCCGCACCACCTGGCGCTCGCTTTTGATGGGGGACTCACTTTGATGAAAACTCAACATTTTTGGATTTTTTCATCAAAAAATACACATTCCTACCAATGGCCAAGAAATTTTGATAGGTTTTGGGCTTCCAAAAAGGTCAAAAACACCCCAAAAATGACCTTTCTGCCCCTTTTTTGACACACAGGAAGCAGTCTTGTGAGAACTCAGTTTTGGAGGGGCAAATGGAGGCCAAATTCAAAAATGACACTTGTGCTGGAAAGTAAACAGGCAGAAATTTCCAACAAGCCCACTTGGAGCGAATTTGGACACTGGGAAGGCCTACAAAATCAGCTGCAAACATGCGCTACGCATAGGAAAATCAGGCACGACGCATTGGAGGAATTTTGCTCATTTTTGGTCAAAAAATCTGTTTTTCGCCTAGTTTTTTCACAGTTTGACTTTTTTCCTTCTAATTGTCAAACTCATGATGTAATTTAATGTGACATGATGGATTTTGATGTAATTTTGCTAAATTTTCACTCATAAAGGTAAATTCATCCATCAAAGGGTAGTTTGCAACTGAATGAATCAGTTTCCTAGTTTTTAGAGGCAAGCTGTTCCACTGCCTAATTTCTAGTTCTCAGTTTAGATTTTGTTGGAACAGCTCCTAATCTTATGATCTCGACCCCTAGAGGCTAGGATGAGTTTTTGTTTGCCTATATCTTACGTTTTATCAGTCATTAGCATGGTTGGAATTTTGGGAATGCTTTGAGCATTATTGTACATTCATCTCTGCAGTTTGGCAAAGGAATAGACCAAGGTTTGTAGCACTCTATGGGATTCATGTGGCATCTTGCTTTGATATTGTGTTTCTCTCTGTAGATGTAAGTTTACTTGTGTTTTATGTATGCCATTCACTCTCTTATTTCTTCTTAACTAAAACAAAACAAGGATAAAGGTAGAATCCATTGAAATTGCAGTGCTCTACCTAGGGTTTTTTTAGTTATTTATGTTTTCATCTATTTGAAGAGGATCCCTGAGACTTTCATGCCCTATCCAACTCCTCATCAGTCTAAAAGCTCTCCATCTCACTCAATTTGAAGTACCAAACCATTTTCCTTCCTTGCCCCATAGAGATCTCTACAAACTGAGCCTCATTCCCCAGACCCAAATATGCCTTTCCATTTGAGCCAAAAAAACATCATTAAATTCAATCAAACTCTTTTGCACACATACCTAGCCTAAAATAAGTCTTCACATCAAGTCATCTCAAGCCTCATTGATCATTTTTTGTTGAGATTAACAAGGAGAGAGCCCTCTCTCGACCTGGTAGGGCTAGCTACCAGGTTAAGTGTGGTTTGATGTTACCCTAGTTTCTGCCTTTCTCAGCCTGAGGTAGATTTAGGCCCTAACAATTTGTATTTTGATATTTGAGTCTCAATAATATTTTTGATATCATACTAGTATTTGTAAATCTTAACAATATTGTTGAAATTATATAGGTTTTTTTGTTATAGTTATGTCTTGGATTTATATTATAAGGGTAGATTTTAATCTTAATAATATTGTTAATGTTAATCTTATAAGTTTTTTTTTTATAGTTATATCTAAACTTAAAATCTTGTAGCTAATTTTAATTTTAATTATTTTATTACTTAAACTTATTATTCAAGCTAAACTTATTATTCATATGAACCACTTAAATTTGAAATTGATTTATGTTTGTTGGAAATTCATTCTAAGGTGGTTCACATGCAACAATATTGTCAAAGACATGTTCGTGGATGGGTGGTAGGCCACATGGCCTATGGGGCATAGGTTAGGGGTGGGGGGAGGAGTGAATAGGAAGTGGGTTGGTCAAGGGATATTTGATTTTTGGTTCATTTATTTTATACATGAAAACTAAATATTATAAGAGATGGAAGAGGTTTTCTTCATAGGACCCATTTAAATTTGTAATCGATTTATGTTTGTTAGAAATTCATTCTAATGTGGTTCGTTGGTTTATCATATTTCTCATGTGCCTTGATGATTTTTTCCTCTTTGATATGTGTAATGTAATTCATATAAAATATAGTTTAAAACCCAAGAACACAAAAGAAATGAGAGATGAAACTAATGAAAGATCTCTTAGAAAATAGAGAGCTATGTCCACTTGTCTTTTCAAGGGGAAAAAATCCAAGAGAAATGCTCCAAATACAACAAAAAAATCTTGAAAAAACATTACATAGGTAAATGATTTATTTATTATTAAAGGATAGGGTGTAATTGAATATTATTTTTTTATTTAAAAATTAATATATAGTTAATTATCATTTACAAAAATTGACATTTTTATAATTTCAAAATTTCTGCACTAAGAGATGTGTATTTGGATGTCATATTTATGATAATCTAATTATTATAAAGAATTACTAGTGCAAGTAAAGGAAAAAAATTCTTTGCTATCAAAATATTTTCCATAGATATGTGTGTTTGGCTATCCAAATTTATAATAATTTATTTTTTTAATTTTAAACCATAAGGTGTCTACTTTTGGAGTTTATAACCTCTTAATATATCTCTTTATAAAAATAGAACTTACATGGAAAGAATAACAAACTCACACAACTATATATATTAAAACATGATTGGTGAAATTAAAAGCTTATTTACAAATTTCTTAAGCAAAAGTGTGTTTAGATACCAATGCTTATGATACTTATAAACTTAAGCATGAAAGGTTTGGGTATTTAAGCCTTAATAATATTTTTGATACATACCAATATTTTTGAATCTTAACAATATTGTTGATATTATATAGGGTTTTTGTTATAATTATGTCTTGGATTTATATTATAAGGGTATTTAATATTAACAATATTTTTAATTTTAATAATATAAGTTTTTCTTATAGTTATACCTAAACTTAAAATCATGTAGATATTTTTAATTATAAGTATTTTATTACTTAAACTTATTATTCAAGCTAAACCGCATGGGGGCATTCTGCATAAAAAATTATCTTAAAAGGTGGTATTAAGATTTTATAAAGAAATTTTTATCTCAATTACATATTATTTGTGGTTTATAAGGGTAGTGGGTGTTGTTATTGACTTAGTCAATGGTTAAAATTAGTTTGATTTTATAAAAAAAAATCATCTATAGTTAGACTTATGTTGCATATGGAAACATTCACATGTGTTTTATGCATATTTAGTCATAAATAGCTTTTCATTCCCTTTTTTTTACTAAAGTGACATTTACTTGTGCAACAATATTGTCAAAGACATGTTCGTGGATGGGTGGTAGGCCACATGGCCTATGGGGCATAAGTTAGCGGTGGGGGTAGGGGTAAAGTGGAAGTCGTTGGTCAAGAGATATTAGATTTTTAGTTCATTGTTTTTATACATGAAAACTAAATATTAGAGGGCATGGAAAAGATTTGCTTCATAGGACCCACTTAAATTTGAAATTGATTTATGTTTGTTGGAAATTCCTTCTAAGGTTGTTCGCATTCAAAAATATTGTCAAAGACATGTTCGTGGATGGGTGGTAGGCCACATGGCCTATGGGGCATAGGTTGGGGGTGGGGGGAGGGGTGAAGGGGAAGTGGGTTGGTCAAGGGATAATTGATTATATACATGAAAAATAAATATTAGAGGGGATGGAAGAGGTTTACTTCATAGGACCCACTTAAATTTGCAATCGATTTATGTTTGTTAGAAATTCATTCTAAGGTGGTTCGCAGAGTTATAATATTTCTCATGTGCCTTAATGATTTTTTCCTCTTTGATATGTGTAATGTAATTCATATTAAATATAGTTTAAAATCCAAGAACACAAAAGAAAAGAGAGATGAATCTAATGAAAAATCTCTTAGAAAATAGAGAGCTAGGTAAACTTGTATTTTCAAGGGGGAAAACTCCAAGAGAAATGCTCCAAATTCAACAAAAATTATTGAAAAAACATTACACAGGTAAATGATGTATTTATTATTAAAGGATGAGGTATAATTGAATATTATTGTTTTATTTAAAAATTAATATATAGTTAATTATAATTTTTTTCAAACTAAGTCTATTAGATAAACATTATATTTATTCAAAATTGAAATCTAATATTAATTGATTATGATTTATTTCAAAAGTAAGTTAATTGGGTAATAAAATATATTTATTACTGCAGAATGGGTACAATTTAAAAATTGACATTTCTATAATGTCAAAATTTCTCCACGAGGAGACGTCTATTTGGATGTCATACTTATGATAATCTATTTATTATATAGAATTACTAGTGCAATTAAAGGAAAATAATTCTTTGCTATCAAAATATTTTCCATAGTTATGTGTGTTTGGCTATCCAAATTTATAATAATTTATTTGTTTAATTTTAAACCATAGGGTGTCTACTTTTGGAGTTTATATATAGTTAATATGTCTATTTATTTAATTTTAAATCATAGTGTATTTATTTTATTTTTGGAGTTTATAACGGGTTAATATGTCAATTTATAAGAATAGAACTTACATGGAAACAATAACAAACTCACACAACTATATATATTAAAACATTATTGATGAAATTAAAAGCTCATTTACAAATTTCTTAAGCAAAAGTATGTTTAGATACCAATGTTTATGATGCTTATAAACTTAAGCATGAAAGATTTAGGTATTTGAGTCTTAATAATATTGTTTCAATATCATACCATTATTTTTGAATCTTAACAATATTGTTGATATTATATAGGGTTTTTGTTATAGTTATGTCTTGGATTTATATTATAAGGATAGATTTTTATTTTAATAATATTGTTAATGTTAATCATATAAGTTTTTGTTATATTTATACCTAAAATTAAAATCATGTAGATAATTTTAATTATAATTTTTTATTACTTAAAATTATTATTCAAGCTAAATTGTAGGGGGGCATTTTGAATAAAAAATTATCTTAAAAGGTGGTTTTAAGATTTTATAAAGAAATTTTTATCTCAATTACATGTTATTTGTGGTTTATAAGGGTAGTGGGTGTTGTCATTGACTTAGTCAATGGTTAAAAGTAGTTAAATTTTGTAAAAAAATCATGCATAGTTAGACTTGTGTTGCATATGGAAAAATTCACATGTGTTTTATGCATACTTAGTCATAAATAATTTCCCTTTCTCTTTTTTTTTACTAAAGTGACATTTACTTATGCAACAATATTGTCAAAGACATGTTCGTGGATGGGTGGTAGGCCACATGGCCTATGGGGCATAGGTTAGGTGTGTGGGGAGGGGTGAAGGGGAAGTGTTTAGTCAATAGATATTTTATTTTTGGTTCATTGATTTTATACATGAAAAATACATATTAGAGGGGATGGAAGAGGTTTGCTTCATAGGACCCACTTAAATTTGAAATTGATTTATGTTTGTTGGAAATTCATTCTAAGGTGGTTCGCATGCAACAATATTGTCAAAGACATGTTCGTGGATGGGTGGTAGGCCACATGGTCTATGGGGCATAGGTTAGGGGTGGGGGGAGGGGTGAAGGGGAAGTGGGTTGGTCAATGGATAATTGATTTTTGGTTCTGTCGTCACTCTAATAATTCTTAAGTTGTGATATTTTGATTTAAAGTCTAAGAATATTAAAGGTAACCACAGACCAACTTTTAAACTCTAAGATCTAGTCTTCTTAGGGTTTAGAGAGGGCTCTCTCTATAAGATTTAAGTTTGTTTTAATTATATGATAGTAGGCTAGTTATGATGTGAAAATTTTTTTGGTTTGGTTTGATGGGAAAAATCACTTAATGAGATGGATAGTGACAGATCTGTTTGTCCATTGGGCTAAGGAGTCAAATGTCAAGCAAACAGGACTAGGATCAAGGTCAAAAAGTCAAATGTTTTCAGGGCAAGATAGACAAGTCATTGAAGATCTAGGAAGGCTAATTGGTGAAGTGGTTTGATCGGGATAAAGAGCAATCAAGGATTCTTTGATCCAGATAAGGAAGGAGTAGACAGGGGTCATTTGAAAGAGGGATAAATTAAGGGTTCCCTACTCTGGAAATCAGTAGAAAACATAGAAATGATAAACAGTTAAAGACAGGGTGATTTTAACAAATCCTGTAATAATACTCCTGATTTATCATTCTAATTTGGAACACATATATGGATGCATGTAAAACATAAGAAGATTTATACAATGACAATAGAAAGTACTTCACTTCAATGGCTCACCACATGAATTTTGAAATATGATGCTAGATGATTTGATCCAGTCTGCTACTCCAACTTACTACAAAAAACCTTCAGGTAGAGAAAAAATGACTATATAAATCTTCAGCAATTTATTCCACAATAATACTTCAAAAGATGAAGTATATATACAAAAATGTTTACAAAATATCCTAGAATGCTTCTAGGAATTATCTAAGGAAAAATAAAATATCTTTACAACAAAATAGTGACAGCTGCTTAACAATTTAGCAAGTTGTCCTATTTATCCAAATAAAATAGAAAACTATTTTGGATTAGGTGTAGTTGGCTGCTTTGTTGTCTTATTTTCTAGCAAAGATATTTCAAATCTGTTTTGAAATATTATCTTCTTATCTTATATTCTTTCATCTGATACTCTTTATCTCTGATACACTTTAAACTCTGTCAAAACTGCCTTACTGCTGTAAAAATTCTGTTTTGACCGTTGAAAAATTAGCAAACTGTTTTATCCTTTTATCTTGTAATTTGACTTTCACAGCAAGTCAGTGAGTGATTCCCAAGACTCATCATCAGGAATTTTTATCCTTTTTCAGCTTCCTAAAATTATCATCTGACTCATTGTATCTGGAAAATGTTGGTTTTATAACAAATAAGTGTTTTACCTCATGTTGTAGATAAAACAAGTCTTCAAAACTTCTATGTAAAACCTTCCCTGTAGGAATTCCTTGCCCTTCTGTTTTGTCAACCTGCTCTTTTGCATATTCTCTTATCTTTTTGTTGTAGTCCTCCTGCGGCATCAGTTAATTATTAATAACCAGGATGTTAGGCAAACCTCTTTGCCTCAAGGTCTCAAATTTGACCATGAATTTGGTTATAGCTATGTTCATGTTTTCACATTTTTCTTCTAATTGCTTCATTAAATTCTTCTTTGAAATTACTTTCCTTATTTCTAGGATTGTCTCTGTTCTATCAGTAATTTCTATTTCCTCAAGTTCTTGCTTGTTCCTGTTGTTGAGAAATTTGATTAATTCTAGGGCCTATTCAGGTTTGGCACCTAGTTCATCTTTTGTTTTCTGAATCTCTGATTGTGTTGCCTTCAGTAAATCCCTCTGCTCATATATTACCTGGATAGATGGCCAAACATCATTGATGGCTTCAATTATTTTACTCTATAACTGATTCTCCACATAAGACATTGGCTCTTTCAAGGTTAAGTCCTTTTATAGATTTTTCAACTCGATATTTAACCTGTTAGCCCTTTGTTCATGAGTTTTAGCATTGATTTGGGCTAGCTTCTTGGTGTCTTTAAGATTTTCAATTAATTTATTCAATCTGTTGATTTCATTGGTTTGAAGTGACATTTCCTCCATGGCTTTGACAAGCTTACTAGCTTCATCAGATTAATGTGTTGCTGATGTAGATGACTCTGTCACTGAAGTAGTGGATGAGGTCACTGGCACTGCAGTAGCTAGTGGTAATTTTGGTGCCAACTATTCTAAAAGAGTTGAAGGCACAACTGTAGTAACCATGGGAATTACTGTAGGATTTTCCTGTGATTTTGTAATTTCTCTTTCATGGAAAATCTTGTCCATTTGGATCTCCATTTATTTTATCTGTCCTGTTTTGTAGAATCAAGTTCATCATATTATCTTTCTAGTTTTCCTCTTGTACTATTTCTTTAGCTTTTGGATGTTCAGTTGGTGGAAGCTTGAGTTGTTTCCTCAATGTTGCAATATCAACATTATTTTTCTTCACTAACTCTTATGTTGCTTTGACATTGGCAGGATCATATCTTATTTGAATAACCAACTCTTCTAAAGACTTAATCCTAAGATCTTTAGCATATGAGGAAGCCTTGTCAACTTTAATTTGATCTCTCATATTTATTATTGTGTTCTGGAGCTTATGGACACTCATGGCCTTTGTAGTAATGGTAGAATACATCATCTCATAAGTTTTCCTGTGAAATTCAATTTGATATAGTGCATGGATACTTTCTGTTGGCACTTCAAGATCAACTTTTTTGTAATCTTCCACTGTCTTCGAAGTCCTGACTGTTAGTTGAAGCACTGACATAATCAAATTCTTGTTTGAATAATCAAAAGTTGATAGAAGTTTGTTCTAGATTCCTGGTGTTTGTTTCAAATACTGAGAATAGATCTCATTTTTTATTTCTTCATTCTTTGTCTTTATCTGCTTATATTTTTCTCTAATGTCAAGATCTTTATATTTTACTGGCTATGAGGAGGATGCCTCCATACTTTGTTGTTTCTCTATGACTTGTGTGTTGGAATTATCAGGATGTACTTCATTTAAAATCTCTGTGTTTGGCTCATTTGTAATGACTGTAGCTGCATCTGTGTTTGTCTTTGGAACATCTGTATCTACCACTTCTATGGTCACTTTTTCTTTATCAACTAGATTGATCTTAGGCTTTTTATTGTACCTTAATTTAAACCTAGTCTCAGTAGTTGTCTCTGCAGTGTAAGTTCCTTCTTCTCTGCCTTTCTTAGTAGCTTTCTCTCCTTGATTTGCAATTTGTAAGGTATGACTAGTATCGCCTTATTCAACTTCTTCTACCAAGGTATTTTCGAGCCACTCTATTTGATTGATATATTGTTCAATCTCTAGGTTTTTCTCATGAATATAAGGTGTTATTTTGCACTTAACCCTCATTTTGCTTAGTATTCCTTGTGGATCATAATTCCATGAGAAGCTTTCTTCAAATCTGTACTCAAGTAATTGTTTTGCTAATTCTTGTTCTACATCTCTGTGATTACAAATAAAAGGTCCCACCTAATTCTTCAACTTAAATTGGGTCTTCTTTTTGGCTACTAAGAAGTTGATAGAATCTGAATTTAAGATTTGCCTGATATAATCCAAGGCAAAAATTCTCATTGGCACATACTTAGGAAGCTTATAGGGTAACATATTGGACCCAAAAACTTTGATTTCTATATGTTTTTTATATAAGTACCAATCTCCAGTTATAGTGTGATCTGATAGTTGTAGAAATTCCTTTATTTTATCACTGATTCTTGGTTGTACTATGTTAACAATGTTACCGATGAAATAGGTAACCGCAATGTTACCTACTTTTTTTTGGTAGCATAAAAAGCACTCGATTTTGAAAAGTGGTGATGCAGAATCACCATTTTTTTTTTGGTGCACATTTTTGACACTCTAAAATTTTTATTTATGAAGTATGAATATTTGTTTTAAAATGTTAGTGATTTTCATGCTAATTTTGAAATGTATTGATGCAGCATCAACTTTTTTTTTTTAGAGCAGTGATTTTCATGCTAATTTTGAAACGTATTGATGTTGCATCAACCTTTTTTTTTTAGAGCAGTGATTTTCATGCTAATTTTGAAACGTATTGATGCTGCATCAACCTTTTTTTTTTAGAGTGGTGATTTTCATGTTGGTAATAAAACACAAAACTTAGATAAAAAATATATATATAAAAACAATAAAAAAACCAATAAAAATGTAAAAAAAAACAAAAATAGCTCATAAAAATAAAAAATTTAAACAAAAATAAATAAAAAAAACAAAAATATTTGAAAATTATATCAAAGGAAATGACAAAATTTGAAGAAAAAAAACACATAATTTAAAGAAAAAAAACAAAAATTGACCAAAAAATTAAAAATAAAAATCAAAATCAAAAACATTTTTTTCTAACTTATTAAAAAAAACAATATATTAAAATATATATATATATATTTAAAAAAAAAATTTAAAATAATTAAAATTACAAAATTAAAATTTAGAAAAAAAAAACTTAAAAAAAAAAAAATTAAATTTAAAAATTTAAATTAAAAAAAATAATAATAATAAGGAAAAAAATACAAATTTTAAAATTTACAAAAAAAAAACAATTAAAATTGAAAAAGAAAAAGAAAATTTAAAAAAAAAAAAAGAAAAAAGAAAAAACCTATCATTAAAAAACAAAAAAAATGAAAAAAACCATGTGCAAATAATTAAAAAACAAATATACATAAATTTAGTGTTTTTTTTTTTTTTTTTAATGAAACCATTTATAGATTTTAAAAATGAAAAACTAAATAAACGAAAAAATTAAGAAAAACAATTAAATTAAATTAAATTTTAAAACTTTTAATAAATAAATTTTAAATTTTAAATTTAAAAAAATAATTATTCTATAATATTAAATATAAAAAAAAATTAAACAAATTGAATTTAAAATAAAAAAATTGAATTAAAAAAATAATTTTAAATTTTTTGAAATTCAAATTTAAAAAAAAAAAAAAAATTTAAAAAAAAATATAAAAAAATAAATAAATAAATAAATAAAAAATAAAAAATAAATCAAATAAAAAATAGATGTATATATATATTAAAAAAAGGAAAAAAAAAAAACGAATTTTATTTTAAATAAAAATATTAAATTAAAAAAAAAAAAAAAATTGAAATTAAAAAATAAAAATAAAAAATAAAAAATAAAAATAAAAAAAAATCAATTAAAAAACAAAAGTGGTGGTGGTGGGGGTGCGACCCGCCCACTGGCCGGAATCGACCCTCCGCCCGTCAAGGGCAGGGAGGCCGGCTGGGCCGCCCCCGTGGCGCCGCCCGGCCGGCCACTGGCGCCCAATGGGCGGGCTGCGCCCCCACCACCACCACTTTTTTTTTTTTAAATTGTTTTTTTTTAATTGATTTTTTTTTTTTTTTAAATTACAAAATATTATTTTTTTTTTAATTATTTAAAATAAAATTCGTTTTGTTTTTATTTTTTTTAATTTTATTAATTTTTTTGTTTCAAATTTATTATTATTATTATTATTTTAATAATTTTTATTAAATTTTGCCCATTTTTTTAAATTTAATTGATTTTTTTTTTTTAATTTCATAATTTTTCTTTGTTATTAACTTTTACGTTTAGTTTTTTAATATAATTTTATAAAATTCAATAAATTTTATATATATATTTTTTTATTTTATTTGGATTTAATATTTTTTTTAAATGTTTTACTTTTTTATTATTTTTTTTGTTAATTACATAAAATTTTTATATTTTTTTATTTCAATTAAAATTGTGTATTTAAAATTAGATTTTTTTTTTAATGAAACTTAATTTTTAAATTTTTTTTTTTTTTATTTAATATATATTTTTTTTTTCAATTTTCCATTTTTAATTGATTTTTAAAGTTTTTAAAGTTTTTCGTTTAACAATATTTTTTTTTTCTTTTATATTTAAAATTTATTTTTTCTTTCAAAATTTATTTGTTTATTCATTTATTTATTAAAATTTAATATTTTTGTTTTTAAATTTAATTTGTTATTTTAATATTAACCCTTTTTTTTTAATTTAATAAAATTTGATGTATATACCTATTTTAATTTAAGTTCATATATATATTTTATTTTTTATAATTTAAATTTAATTTATTTTTTATATTTTATTTGTTTTTTTAATATATATTGTTTTAAATTTAATATTTTCATTGTATTTTATTTTTATTTTTTATTTTTAATTAATTTTTCTTTTTTTTCCTTTTAATTTGAATAGTGTTTTTTTTTTTTTTTAAATTTTGAATTTTTAAATTTATTAAAATTTAATGTATTTCCTAAAATTTAATTATTTGTTTTAAATTTTTTTTCTTTTTTTAAGTTTAATAAGCATTTTCTTTTTCTTTTTAAAATTTAATTTCTATATTTTATTTTTTATAATTTCCTTTTTTTTTAACTTGTTTTTTTTTTTTAATTTAATATTTTTATTTTGTTTTTATTTTTATTTTTTAATTTCTATATTTTTTTAAATTTTAATCTTAAATTTTTTGTTTATTTTTTAAATTTTTTTTCCTTAAATTTTAGGTTTTTTTTAATGATTGAATTAAAATTTTTACTTTGTTTTTATTTTTATTTTTTTTATCTTCATATATTTTTAAATTTTAAGCTTTTAAATGTTTTTATTTTTTAAATTTATTTTTTTTCTTAAATTTTAGTTTTTTTTTTAATGTTTGAATTTTAAAAATTAAAAAATGATACTTCTATTTTTAAAAATGCCAAAAGTATGACACAATTTTTTTTTTTGTTATTCCAACATCAACTGGTTTTGTTTTGAGGGTGTTTTTTCAATCATTTTTTCAAGAAACAATTTTGTTTTTACCATAATTTTATAAAATGTTGAAATTTGACCTTAAAAAAAAATGAAGTGCGTTCTGGAATACATACTTTTTGTTTTTGGGGTGTTTTTTCAATCCTTTTTTCAAGAAACAATTTTGTTTTTACCATAATTTTATAAAATGTCGAAATTTTACCTTAAAAAAAAACCAAGTGCGTTCTGGAAGACACATTTTTTTTTGGGGGGGTGTTTTTTCATGTTTTTTGAGACTTTTTGGGCTAGAGTTCCCGTTTTGAGGTCAGGTTACCTATTTGATCGGTAATAGTGTTTGTTTTTTAACATGTTTATCAATGGATGAATAAATTAATCTGTAAACTCTGCATAATTGAACTCTGTGGACTCTTTTCTGATCAAAGAAGTCCAAAAGATGACTGAAAGTGAGTTCTCTTCACTATCAAGTTTCTGAAGTGTTATTGGGAACTTGTCTGCTTGGTAATATAAGAACATATGGAAAAGAAAGGATGTTTACCTAAATACTCCTTCAATTGGAAATTTGAAAAGCTGATCATGAATATTATCAGCTATATATTCAGCATAATTGAAAATGATATAAGGAGGTTGTCCTTGTGCAAAGGTAGATAGAAAACCTAGGATGGACTCATCTATATGCTCATTTGTAAAATAACCTAGGATAAAGGACAACATGGATATGACATGCCTAAACCCTTCAGAAAATTTTGAAGTAGAGTAAGGAGGGTTGATTTATGGAATTTCAACATGTAAAGGCATGAATAATTGAAAATTTTGGAACCCTTTGGGAAAGTCTAGACCAATGTACAACTTTGTGAGTGCTTCTATGGATAGAGTAATAGATTTGGGATCTGGTTTGAGCTCTAACATCAGATTTATTGACTCAACAGTAATTGTGAACAGTACTTCTTTATTTGCATTTACCATTGATCTTTTTTCATGTGAATAATAGGTCTGGCACATCCTAATAACCTCTGGACATTGATGAGTGAGTGGAACAACATATTTGGGTAGGTTTGATTCCCAAATTTGGACTTCTTCAACTTGATCTAATGAATTTTCATAACCCCAGCAGTGGAGGTCTAACAGATTGAATTTTACTACTGAATCTGCTATTTTATAATCAACATCTGCTAATGGTGTATGTTCAACGTCTACAACAGGAGGTTGTAGAGGATTTACAATCATTTTTGTCTTGGAATTTATTGTTGGATTTGATTTTGACATCTTTTAGACTTTTTGGATAACTGAAACTCTATATTTGGACTTTTTTGGACTCTTCTATAAGTTTAAATTGTTTACAGAAGTGTTTTTGACTTTGATAGAGGTTCTTTAAATAGAAATAGGAATAATCTTAGCTTTTTCTCGGGTTTCAACCTTGAAATTTCGCTTTAAACTGGACTTTAGACTCCTTCAGGTTTAGAAATAAGAAACAATGGTTTCTTCTGCTTTTTTCAAACAAATTGGACTAAAAATGGTTAAAATTGGGCACGAAAGGATTGGATTTACCTGCAAAGGATTTCTAGATAAATTCAAAGTCTTTTCAAGGTCTGCAAAGACTAGAAATATTCAATTTTAATTTAAAACCAGATACAGTATCAACACCGGGTTTTTTCACGGTTTTTGCAGTGAATTTTTTCTTTTCGTGTATCTACAGGGTTTTTCTATGGATAATTAGGTTTTTCAAAGCTTAATTTCTTCAGAAACTCCTTTTCAATTGATAACAGGTCGTTTTTCTTCCGAAAATACCTGTTTGTGCAAGTATTTGGTCTTTAAAACAGGTTCTGAGGTGTCGAACAGGTTCCTAGTGGCTTTTGACAGTCTCTGGAAGCAAACTGGACACTTCCAGTGGTTTTAACAGCATTTGCAATGGCTTTCTTTGGTTCTTTGGGCGTAAAACTTGTGTATTGGTAGCTTTGTTCAATCGGAATGGATAAACGCAGAGATAAAATGCAAAAAAGGGCTTAATGTGCGCATATGAAGGTTATATAACGTCTTAACCTTAAATGCAGGTCATGCCATATCAGAGCAAGGAGGGCAGATTTAGCTTCAAAGGCAGAAAACCATAGGTGGTTATAACACAGGAATTGGGTGGTAAATGGTATTGTGGGATGGAATGTGATCCAAATGAAATATTGCCGCGTGGAGGAGAGATAAGGGTAGAAAACAACCCATTTCGCAAAGTTTGAAATGAGTTTAGATATCACAGTTTAAAATGCGATATATCTTTTAGATCCTCGGATTGGAGGACATGCATGCGAACGATGGAGATAAGATTAGGAGTTGCTCGGCAGTGGGGCGTGGGGCCCAGGATTTGTATTTATGCGGGGAGATAGTTTTAAACGTTAAAAATATATGTTTATAACATAAAAAACAGTGTATTATTATGGTTGGCGGGGTAATATTACATGGTAAATAAAACCTTTATAAATGTTTTATAACCATTGGGGGGCGGGTTTTATAATATGAAATATTTTAACCTATGGGGATATGGCGGGGTTTATATTTCGACACGTGGGGAATATAAACCATAGGTTAAAATGAAATAATGGGTTTTGGGATATTTTATTTAGAAATGAATTAATAAAATATACAGGAAGGGGTTTTTTATAGGGAATTAATACTTTATGTTAATAAATTAATATGAAATGAAATGAAATGAGATGAAAATGCATAGAAATAAACTAATTAAAGTGTGTACAATAGGTATTTTGGCATAGAAATTATCCCATTTTGATATTTACACATAAACTTAGGATAAGATGTATTTCGTGGGTTTTTGGGTGGTTTTTGGATGAAATGAAATTAATTATGAGGGGATTTTACTTTTCTAAGCCAAAAAGGTGTTTTACTTAGGAAAATGGATTATATTTTTGGAAGAGGGTGAATATGCTGAGGAAATGGATTTTATGAAGGGAATCCAGTATTTTTAACCAATCAGTTACTAAGCCTTGGGTCTGGTCCCAACAGAAATCAGAGAAATTCTCTGAGCCTCTTTAACTGAAGATTTAGAATGCTGGATCATTGTGGGGGAAGGGAAATTAGTAATTTGCCTGATGATGTTTTATTACATGCCTTGCACAACTGATTTTTACCTACCCATCATTATTCTAACATTTTTTTACTTCATCTACATGGGTGCATTTAAGCTTGCAACCCTAAATCTATTTTTCTTTTAAAGCATAAATCTATCTAATTCTAACCTTATTTCATCAGAGGTCTCAGATTAAACTGTTGAGCTCCTCATTTATTCTCTATCTATCTAATCATTTGTCAAGTTTAAATTGTTTGACATATCTTTATTCTCTATCTAAAACATGAAATTCAAAGAATGAAAAGTTAAGATTAAGCTATTTAACTGATCATGGATTATGGCATTTTGAACAATCTGCACATAATCATTATTCTTGCAGTAAAAGTAAATAGTAGTGGCATTTTGACTTTCTCACTTTCATGTCTTATTTTTATCACTTTTTTCTTTTGGGGTCCATTTTTATTATTTTTGATCTTTTCTTTTCAAAGCCCTTTGATATTTTTTTTAGGACTTTTACCCTCTTTTCATTTTTTATTATTTTCAAAATATGGGAAAACAACTTGCAGAAAACAAGGTATGTACATATTTACAAGACTATCAAATTCAATTCAAAAATTATGAACCCTATTATTATAGGACCCTAACAGTGGCTCCACTTGGGGATGGCATTTCCTAGTGAAATGTCAAGAACTTTAAGACTAGTAGCCTTTGAATTTTGACTGTGATGGCCTTGTAAGTGTCTTCTGATCTCTGCAATTATTTCATACTTATGATATTTAACCTCTCAAAGCTCAGGGCCTTCTCTCCGGGCTTCAACTCTGTTAGGAAAACATCCAATCCAATCTAAAATCTTCAATGTATATGTACAATAGTCAACGTAAATAAAACTAACTATTTGTTATCTCTGAGGAGTAGTAGGGCTTCAACATTCTGCCATTTACTGGTCCACTTAGCAAATCTGATCCATCCATTTCTTTCAGAAAGAAAGCCTTGTTACCTCTATAACCATAAATAA
Organism: Pinus albicaulis; assembly: GCA_034641835.2. NCBI lineage: Eukaryota > Viridiplantae > Streptophyta > Pinopsida > Pinales > Pinaceae > Pinus > Pinus albicaulis. Next base: position 1,090,179,212 of record CM076572.1, on the reverse strand, counting down.
CATAAGGTCATTTCCATAGAAAATCAAATTTTCCATGTTTACCTTTCTCTTATCTTCTTGAATCCCATTTTAACACTTTGTCTCCAATGTAGAAATCATCTTCTTTACTCTTTTGTCAAAAAATTTCTTTATTTTATCCTGGATAACTTGAGACTTAATGTAAACCTCTTCTCTTATTTGTTGCAAGGGAATGGTTTGATTAATCTTTCTTTGTATGTCATTTGTTTCAACTTGTAATTCTTGGATAATCTTCATTACTGGTACTCCTAAGGAGGATGGAAAAACAACATCCATTCCATAGACAAGCTGGTAAGGAGATGTACCAATAGATTTTTTGGTGGTAAGTCTATCTGCCCATAAGGCATTGACTAACTTCTTGTTCCAAGTCTTTTTGGTTATCTTCTAGTAACTTTTTGATGATGTTTACAAGACTCTTATTTGAAGATTCAACCATGCCATTACCTTGAAGGTAATATGCAGTAGAATGGCCTAGCATAATGTGATATTTATGGCAAAATTCGATCATATTTTCATATTTGAATGCAGCTGCATTGTCAATAATTATCTTTTGGGGACATCCAAATCTTGAAAGTATGTTGCTTTCTAAAAAGGAGATAATGACAGTGTCAGTGGCTTGCCTAGAGGGTATGGCTTCAATCCACTTAGTAAAATAGTCAGTGGCTGTCAGAATCCGCTTATGTTGGATTAATGATGGAGGGTGAATTTCTCCAATGAAGTCAAGACCCATTGTTGAAATGGAATTTCTATTGAGATAGGTTTTAAGGGAAATGGTAAGAGTTTTTTCTTTCCCTCAAATATTTGACACTTGTGACAGGAGGTCACATACCTTTTTACATCTGCAAACAAAGTAGGCCAGTAAAAACCAGCTCTCATGATTTTGTCTGCAGTAGTCTTCCGATAGAGATGTCCTCCATAGTCACCTGCATGAAATTCTTGTAATATTTTTCCATCTTATTCTTTTAGCAAAAAATTTAATAAAATACCACTATGATCTTTCAAAAAAGTACATTGTCTGATATACAAAATATTACTGCCTTTAGCTTTAAGAATCTAACTTTTTTTCTTGATAATCCAGGAGGAGCTTGTAAGTTTAGTAATACAAATATGATATCTATATACCATGGTGAATCTGAAAAGGCTTCACTGATCTCTAGAGTCGCCATCTCTTCCTAATCATCTACTTGGGCAATAAAATTTATGTCTAGGGCATGAAAATTTGATTCAGCCATGAGTTTGGCTAAACCTTGACCTTTTATAAGTTTAGTGGGTTTTATCTCTATGTCATATTCCAAAATTGTGGCAATCCACTTACCTATTCTACCATCAGGACCATCATGAGTTAGAATGTCTTTTACTACTGCATTTGGGACATAGGTAATAATGTGAGAATAAAGAATGTACACTCTGAAATATTTAATGGCCTTTACCAAAGCTAGGGCTTGTTTTTCCATGATATTGTATTTCAAAGTGGCATCTCTAAGTGTTCTGTTAAAGAAAGTTATGGGCTGCTCATAACCCTGGTCATTTTTCTGCAGTAAAACTGCAGCTATGGTGTGTTCTGAAGCAAATGAAAAAATGATGAAATCATTTTTAAAGTTAGGACTTATAAGGACTGGGGTTTTGTTTAAGGCCTGTTTGATGGATTCAAATGATTGTTTGGCCTCAATATTCCATTTAAGAACTGAATCTTTTTTAATAATATTATTTATTTCTCTAATTATTTCAGCTAAATTGGAGATGAATCTTCTTAAAAAGTTAATTTTTCCTAGAAAATATTGTAACTCTTTTATTTTTCTTAGAGGACTAATGTTAAGAATTGCTTCTATTCTGGCAAGATCTATTCTAATTCCTTCTTTAGATATTATGTGTCCTAGTAAGCTACCTTATCCTAATCCAAATAAGGTTTTCTTAGGATTTAAATAGATGCCAAACTTTCTGCATTTAATAAAGACTTGTCTAAGATGATCTAAGTGTTCATAATCAGTCTTAGAAAATACAGTAATGTCATCTAAGTAAATCACTAAGAATTCATGAATTTCCTTAGCAAAGGCTATATCCATAGCTCTTTGAAAGATATCCCCTGCATTCATTAAACCAAAAGGTATTTTTACATACATAAAAGTGCCCCAAGGAGTAGTAAAAGCTGTTTTGGCTTGATCCTCTGGTTGGACTAAAATTTGGTTGTATCCTGAAAATCCATCTAAAAGTGAAATCCTAGAAGAACCAACTACCCTTTGTAAAATGTGATCCATTTTTGGTAAAGGATAATTATCATTTAGGGATACTTTTTTTAGATTCCTAAAATCAACACATAATCTAATCTCTCCTATTTTTTTCTGGTTGGAACTAAATTAGAAACCCAATCAGAATATCTGATTGGTGCAATTATCTATGCATCGTACATTATTTTTACCTCTTTTTCAATCAAAGGCATAAAAACAGGGTTGATCCTTCTTAACTTTTGTTTAAAAGGCTTTTGGTATTCTTTTATAGGGATTTTATGCTGTATTATATTGGTGTCATAGGATTTTAAGTCCTCATAACTCCAAGAAAAAACATCTTGAAATTCCTTAAAAAGAGCAATATATTTTTCTTTTTCTTGTTGAGGTAAGGCTTTGGAAATTTTGATCATTTTGGGTTTTAACTCTGTGCCAATGTTACATTCCTCAATATCAGATCTAAGTGGCTCCATTTTGGGTTTTCTAGCAACATCATTTGAGTCAAATAAATATTCTAAAGGAGTTAAACCTTTTGGTAAGAAATTATCTTTGAGATTTAATATATCATATTCATCATCAATTATTTCATCAATTTGTACTCTCTCTAAGTTATATATATTTTATTGACTAAATTTAGTGGGTCTAGAAAACTTTACTTTATTTACATTTATATTCTGCAAATCAATTTCGCTATCTAAATCCCGATCTAATGTATAGTCTGTGTCTATTTTATAGTTCTGAAATCCACCTTCATTATTCATAAAATGGTAAATTTGTTGATCTTGTGAGAAAATTTTCCAATATTTGAGGTTATCTGAAATTGTTGGTCTATGTTTCACTTCTGCAGTATACTTATGATTGGGCTAAAAGGGTAGATTACAGGTACTAGCAAAAGTTTCTAAGGAGTGTGCCTATATGTTTTGCTTTCTTGGTATTGTAGAAAAATTACATTCCAACAGTTCATCTATCAAATCTAATACATTTTCTCTATATTGGCCTAATCTAGGATTATAAACAAAATATTCTCCTTTTATTTATTTTACAATCAACTCTAAATCTCCCATTATTGATATTCTTGTGCCTCCTGGGTTTCTGATAATCTGGAATCCTAAAATGAGGGCTTCATACTCAGCCATATTATTGGTGCATTTAAAATTCAATTTGAAAGCATGGCCTTCTGCATGATTATTTTCAATATTAGTTATCCAAACTCCTGCTCTTGCTCCCAGTTCGTTTACTGATCCATCAAAATCTAAATGCCATAAAGATTCATGAAAGATATTTTCATTGTTTTGTGTTTTCTTTTTGTCCTTTAGTTCAGTTTTGATTTCATTATCAATTTCAAAGTTACATAGAATGAATGAATCTAGGTCAGTAGGTGTAGCATAAATTGGGTAATTTATTGATCTTGCTGCACTACTCACCATATATTTTATCAATGTTTCCCTATAGAGTTTCTTTGGTTTCCCAAAAACTGATATGGTTGCATATGACATATTCAATTGTAGAGATCCCTATAATTTTGCTCCCCATGAACGAGATAATAACATTCCATATTTAGGTGGGATATCAGCTACTACAATGTCCATGAGTATACTTTTACCTGGATATTGAACTAATATGACACACAAATCTTTAATTAAACCTAGACATTTCACTTTGCTTGAGTCAAATGAAAATAGATCTTTGTAAGGCCTTGTGATGTCTAAGTTCAGGGTTTCCATTATTTCTTTGGGCATTAGATTGTGTGAAGCCCTTGAATCTAACATTGCATTGTGTAATATTTGATCATGGATAGTTAGGCTAATGTAAAACGGTGGAACTGCTCCATCTTGGTGTTTTCCATTAACATCAGGACCAAAAATCAACTCTGGTTGATCATCATTCAAGTTTACAGATTCTTCTTCATCATTCATGTTTAAGGTTTCAGTGATAGTTTTTTTATACAAATCATGTTTTACCAATTCTGTCAAAGGAATTGGTATTTTTAACTTTGCAATTTTAGTTTGTATATTGAATGAGGGTTGTGATTTACTAATTTGAATTAACTCGTCTTTAGTAACTGTAGTTGTAGTAGGTTTAGCTTGTTTTTATATAGTTATGTTTTCATTTTCTGTTTGAGTTTCTTGTGTTTTACTGCTCTTAGTTTTCTTTTCAGGAATGGTTTGAGAAGTAGTAGATGTTTTTTCAGAATTTGAATTATCAAAAGCAGTTTTTGCAGTGGCAGCTTATGGATCTGTTGATTTTGGATCAACAGTGGATGTTTTTTATTCTAAGTTTGTAATTTTAGCAGAATTAGGTGGTTTTACAGCAGCAAATTTTTGTGAATCTATTGATATTGGGACAACCTCATTTGTTATATCAACAATATTAGGACTGGATGAAAACTTGGGGCTGGAAATTTTCCGGGATGAGTTAGATTTTTGCTTATTTTCCCTAGGGATAATTTGCAGAACTTTTGTAGTGGAAGGTTCTATTGTTTTCTTATTTTCTGTTTGATTAGTTTTCTTAGTAGAAGGTTCAGTGTTTTTCTTACTCCTAAGTTTATATTGCTTATGTACTTCATTTATGGAAAAATCATAACCTTGTTTGTAGTCAAATGATTCATGTGAATCTAATTGAAGTTGTTGCATTTCAAATAACTCTTGGTCTTCCTGAGTGAGAAAGATAATGTTATCATCATGTATACCCATTATATTTATGGTGTCTTCATCATCAACATTGTTTTGAGAACTTTCAGCATAGTTCTCTTGAAATGGGGGTCTTATTGTCTGATCAGGGGCTAATTCTTTGAATTTTCCTGAATTTGTGTTTTTCCTGAAGTTGGGATTCCTAATTTGCTGTTGATTATCCCATTGAGGTCTCATTTCTATGTTGTCTAATCTATCCATCATTCTCTCTAAATTATTAGCTAATTGATCTATTTTTCCATCTGAACTAGATGTTTCTTCTTTTATAGTTACTCTCCTCTCATTCCTTAATCTAGAATTTTTGGCAAAAATATTTACTTCTACACTAACAGCTTATGTTTTCATTCTTTCTAAGGTTTCAGAATTTCTTTCCCTCAGCTGATAAGCCATGTCTGTGTCAAATCCATCAGGGAATTTGAGTAGGACAGAATCAAGAGTGGGTTTGAGATTGGTTGGGATTGAATTATAAACACTGTTGTATCTAGTGCAGTAGTCTTGGACTATTTCATTAGGAGCTCTTTTCATGGCATCAAATTCAGATAATATTTGGATTGGATTTTTCTTCTTTTCCCATTTATTCAAAAATAATCTATGAAAGACTACTAAATCAGTTATACTACCAAGATTAAGACCTTTAAATCATTTTTTAACTTCCCCTGTTAATGTTTGTGCAAAGAGTCTCATTTGTACATCAGAATCATCTATTTCATGAAGCTTAAAGTAATCTGTCATTTTATTAATGTGTTGCTAGGCAGTGTATTTAGTAGTAGCATCAAATTGGGGTATCTTACTTTGGTAATCCTGAGGCATGTCATGTAGTTGTGCTGGAAGAGCTAGTGGAGCATACCTAGCAGCCATAGCTTAAATTTTAGCTTGGCCAAGAGGTAGATTGGAAGTTCTTGGGGCTGAACTGGAAGTACTAGATGATGCAGTTAATGAAGTAGCTGATGAGACTGGAATATGAGATGGTGAACTAGAAAAGTGGAGGATGAACTAAAGGATAAAGTTGGGGTGCTAGAAAATTAAACTGGAATATATGAAGAACTACTTAGGAATGAGAACGATGTGTTTGAAATTGTAGAATATAAACTAGTGGATGATGTTGATATGGGAGAATATGGAAATAGTATTCTATTTTGTAAGGGTTGTCTAAGGATAAATGGATCTGTAGATTCGAGGGTAGTGGAAATTATAGATGATGTAGTGGTATCTAAATGAGAAATAGAAAGCTTAGATGTGTATGTTAATAATTCAGCTAATTCAATAAATTCATTTATTTCCTTAAGAATAGTAGCATTTATTTCTTCAAGTTTATCATGAGCTTTAAATATCTTTGATTCAGAATCTGCTGAAATATTTTTCTGTTTTGTTTCAAGAAATGAAATAAAAACAAGGTCTATAACAACACTTTTAAAGTCAGTTTTTGATTTGTTTCTAAACAAAGAATGTTCAAACTTCAGGTCAAACTCTATTTCTTGTAAACTCACTAACTCTTTTGGTAATGAATTGGCTCTATATAAGGAAACTTTTGCACCTAAATCTTCTACTTGTTTATTCCTTTTTCCAATTCTGTCTGGATTGTCTACTATAATAGCAGGTTTAGGATCTAGGTTTGACCTGGTATAGTAGGTTTTTCTAGAAGCCAGAATTAAATTTTTTTATAAAATAATACTCACAACTTATAAAACATTCTTTAAGGTGAAAGGATGATAAAAATAATTTCCTTTAAGACCTATTTTAAGACTAAGGATTGGTTAGTTCCCCAATATGGTCGCCATTATGTTATCACTCTAATAATTCTTAAGTTGTGAGATTTTGATTTAAATTATAAGAATATTAAAGGTAACCAGAGACCAAATTTTAAACTCTAAGATATAGCCTTCTTAGGGTTCAGAGAGGGCTCTCTCTATAAAATTTAACTTTGTTTTAATTATATGATATTAGGCTAGTTATGAAGTGAAAATTGGTTTGGTTTGGTTTGATGGGAAAAATCACTAAATGAGATGGATAGTGATAGATTTGTTTTTCCATTGGGCTAAGGAATCAAATGTCAAGCAGACGGGACTAGGATCAAGGTCAAAAAGTCAAATGTTTTCAGGGCAAGATAGACAAGTCATTGAAGATCTAGGAAGGTTGATTGGTGAAGTGGTTTGATCGGGATAAAGAGCAATCAAGGATTCTTTGATCTGGATAAGGAAGGAGTAGGCATGGGTCATTCGAAAGAGGGAGAAATTAAGGGTTCCCTACTCTGGAAATCAGTAAAAAAAATATAAATGATAAACATTTAAAGACAAGGTGCTTTTAACAAATCATGTAATAATACTCCTGATTTATCATTCAAATTTGGAACACATATATGGATGGATGTAAAACATAAGAATATTTATACAATAATAGTAGAAAGTACTTCACTTCAATGGCTCATCACATGAATCCTGAAATATGATGCTAGATTATTTGATCCAGTATGCTACTTGAACTTGCTACAAAAAACCTTCAGGTACAGCAAAAATGACTATAGAAGTCTTCAGCAATTTATTCCACTATAATACTTCAAAATATGAAGTATATATACAAAAATGTTTACAAAATATCCTAGAATTATTCTAGGAATTATCTAAGGAAAAATAAAATATATTTACAACAAAATAGTGACAGCTGCTTAACAATTTAGCAAGATGTCCTAATTATTCAAATAAAATAGAAAACTATTTTGGATTAGGTGCAGCTGGTTGCTTTATTGTCTTGTTTGCTAGCAAAGATATTTCAAATATGTTTTTAAATATTATCTTCTTATCTTATATTCTTTCATCTGATACTCTTTATCTCTGATACAATTTAAACTCTGTCAAAACTGCCTTACTACTGTAAAAATTTTGTTTTGAATATGGAAGAATCAGCAAACTGTTTTATCCTTTTATCTTGTAATTTGACTTTCATAGCAAGTTAGTGAGTGATTCCCAAGATTCATCATCAGGAATTTTTACCTTTTTCAGCTTCCTAAAGTTCTCATCTGCCTCATTGTATCTGGAAAATGTTGGTTTTATAACAAATAAGTGTTTTATCTCATGTTGTAGATAAAACAAGTCTTCAAAACTTCTATGTAAAACCTTCCCTGTAGGAATTCCTTGCCCTTCTATTTTTTCAACCTGCTCTTTTGCATATTCTCTTATCTTTTTGTTGTATTCCTCTTGTGGCATGAGTTTATCATTAATAATCAGGATGTTAGGAAAACCTCTTTGCCTCAAGGTCTCAAATTTGACCATGAATTTGGTTATAGCTATGTTTATGGTTTCACATTTTTCTTCTAACTGCTTCATTAAATTCTTCTTTGAAATTACTTTCCTTATTTCTATGATTATCTCTGTTCTATCATTAATTTCTATTTCCTCAAGTTCTTTCTTGATCTTGCTATTGAGAAATTTGATTAATTATAGGGCCTATTCAGGTTTGGCACCTAGTTCATCTTTTGTTTCTGAATCTCTGCTTGTGATGCCTTCAATAAATCCCTCTGCTCATATATTACCTAGATAGATGGCCAAACATCATTGATGGCTTCAATGATTTTACTCCATAATTGATTCTTCACATAAGACATTGGCTCTTTCAAGGTTAAGTCCTTTTGTAGATTTTTCAACTCGATATTTAACCTGTTAGCCCTTTGTTCATGAGTTTTAGCATTGATTTGGGCTAGCTTCTTGGTGTCTTCAATATTTTCAACTACTTTCTTCAATCTGTTGATTTCATTGGTTTGAAGTGACATTTCCTCCATGGATTTGACAAGCTTACTAGCTTCATCAGATTGATGCACTGCTGATGTAGATGTCTCTGTAGCTAAAGTAGTGGATGAAGTCACTGGCACTGCAGTAGCCAGTGGTACTTTTGGTGCCAAATCTTCTGCAAGATTTGAAGGCACAGCTGTAGTAACCATGGGAATTATTGTAGGATTTTCCTATGATTTTGTAATTTTTCTTTCATGGAAAAGCTTGCCCATTTGGATCTGCATTTCTTTTATCTGTCCTGTTAATTGTAGATTCAATTTCATCATATTATCTTTTTGGTTTTCCTCTTGAACTAATTCTTTAGCTTGTGGATATTCAGTTGGTGGAAGCTTGAGTTGTTTCCTCAATGCTGCAATATCATCATTATTTTTCTTCATTAAATCTTCTGCTGCTTTGACTTAATCCTAAGATCTTTAGCATATGAGGAAGCCTTGTCAACTTTCATTTGATCTCTCATATTTATTATTGTGTTATGGAGCTTGTGGACACTCATGGCCTTTGTAGTAATGATAGAATAAAGTATCTAAGAAGTTTTCCTGTGAAATTAAATTTCATCTATTGCATGGATACTTTCTATTGGCACTTCAAGATCAATTTTTTTGTAATCTGCCACTGTCTTGGGAGTCCCGACTATTGGTTGAAGCACTGACATAATCAAATTCTTGTTTGAATAATCAAAAGTTGATAGAAATCTGTTCTGGATTCCTGGTGTTTGTTTCAAATACTGAGAATAGATCTCATTTTTTATTTCTTCATTCTTTGTCTTTATCTGCTTCTATTTTTCTCTGATGTCAAGATATTTATCTTTTACTAGCTGTGAGGAGGATGCCTCTATACTCTGTTTTTTCTCTATGACCTGTGTGTTGGAATTATTAGGATGTTCTTCATTTAAAATCTCTGTGGCTGGCTCATTTTTAATGAATGTAGCTGCATCTATGTTTGTCTCTGGAATATATGTATCTTCCACTTCTATGGTCACTTTTTCTTTATCAACTAGATTGATCTTAGGCTTTTTATTGTACCTTAATTTAAACCTAGTCTCAGTAGTTGTCTCTGCAGTGTAAGTTCCTTATTCTCTGCATCTCTTAGTAGCTTTCTCTCCTTGATTTGCAGGTTTTAAGGTGTGACTAGTATCACCCTGTTTAACTACTTCTACCAAGGTATTTTCTAGCCACTCTATTTGATTGACATATTGTTTAATCTCTGGTTTTTTCTCATGAATATCTGGTGTTAGTTTGCACTTAACCCTCATTTTTCTTAGTATTCCCTGTGGATCATAATTCAATGAGAATATTTCTTCAAATATGTACTCAAGTAACTGTTTTGGTGCTTCTTGTTCTGCATCTCAGTGATTACAAATAAAAGGTCCACCTGATTCTTCTTAAATTGGGTCTTCTTTTTGGCTGCTAAGAAGTTGATAGAATCTGAATTTAAGATTTTCCTGATATACTCCAAGGAAAAAATTCTCATTGGCACATACTTAGCAACTATTGAAATATGATCAATAACCACGATGATGACTAATTTGTTTCCCGCTTTGGGATTCCCATGATAAAATTCATTGAAATGTTTTTGTAGAATTTCATTGGGATTGGTATCGGTTATAATGTCCCTACTATATTCATTGTCTCTCTCTCTCAATTGTTTATTCAACAAGCACTACAGGATGTTAAAAAATCCTATATATCTATTTCATGGATTCCAAAAATAATGAACACTTAGTATTTTCCTATGTTTTATGAAATTTAGAGTGATATACTATTGGTGATGAATGTAGGTCCTTTGAGAATCACTATTTTAGGGTCATGTTTTTTGCCAAAAAATGTCACCCTTTAGAACACATCGTATCTTGTTTCCATGTATAACTTTTAGGTGGATTGGGATATATATAAATATGTTGGATGAGCTACATTAAAGTATTGTTTTCTATACATTCCTTGCAAGCTTCCTCAAGCCATCTGAGACTTGTCAATGATAAAGAAATAAATGACACATCATCCTCAAATTGTTTAGATAATGCATACACCAGAATATTATCTTTACCCTTCTTATATGCAATCTCATAATATAAATACCCCAACATATTGGTGATCCATTTATGTTGTTTTGGTAAAGATAACCATTATTCAAGGAAATAATATAGAGTATGATGGTTAGTCATGATTTGAAAACGACTCCCTATGAGAAATGACTTCCAAGTCACTACTACATCGAGGATAGCCATCATTTTATTCCTATACGTGGATATTCCTAAATTGTGATCACATAATTTCTTGTTGGTGAATTCCAAAGGGAATTATTCTTGTATCAATACTGCTCCTAAACCTCTTCCTAAGGCATCACATTGCAATAAAATGTATAATTAAATTCAATGACTACAAATACTAGAGTAGGGAACATGGACCTTCAAAGCATAAAATTTGTATGTGGCTTCCTCATTCTGGAAAATGGAATCCATTTTAAGGAGTGAAGTTAGGGGAGCCACAAATTTTCCATACTTTTTCACAGATTTCATGTAGTAGATTGTAAGTCCTACATTGCCTAGAGTTGTGCATTAGGTGTACAAAACAATGGGTTTATTTTTCCATTCTTTTGTGAATGAAATTATGTGTACTACCACTATCTATTAAGACTATAAAGTTTTGATACTTGATGTAGCCCATGAGTTTCAAGTTTTGTGGATTTGAAATTCTTGATAATGTATGCAAGGAGATTAAAGATTTTACATGAGGAAATTAATATTTGATATCTACCTTAGTCTGAATGTTGTTATCTTCAACATGTGAATATAGTGGCTCTTCAATAATTATGTCTTTGGATATATACTAAGTGGTCATATCACTTTGGAACAATTCTTGTTATTTAAATTGATGACCTAGAGTATGTTTTTCATCACAATTGTAGTAAATTCAACATCTTCGGCAGTTTATCGTTTCTTCTAGATACAAACTTTTTCCTTTTAAGGGATGAGTAGGATTTATACTTGGATAATACCTCAGGGAAACTATTACAAGGAATGAAATTTGGTTTTTTTATATTTTTGTATTGATCACCATATATGCTTTTAGGTCCCTCTTAGTTTCTTCAAACCACGTTGTCATTGATTGTGTTCTAAATTGTGCTTAAATATCCTCCTTGAGTTCATGAATGAAACATTCTTATAAGACTAATTTGTTAAGTTCTTTGCATCGATGGTTAATTTCTCAAATTTTTCCCTTAACTTAGTGATTGAAAATGTTTAATATAACTTTGTAAGAATCTGAAATAATGAGTATCTCTCTCAAAATGTGCATGGAAAACTCTAACAAACTAAATCCAAGTGATGTAGCTAGTATTGGATTTTTTATGCCATTCCCATAATTGTCGTCTTTCCAGATCTAAATACAGGACCCTTGCCCAAATTTTCATTATTTCATTAGTGAGGCCTTGGAGGTACAAGTAATGTACAATTTGAATGACTCATTCATATTGGTAAGAACCATCAAATTTGTTCAGGTTCACCTTAGGAGAAAAATGACACATCTTATTATCCCATGCTATATTATTGTGTGGACCCAAAGAAAGTTGTGGGTGCCTAAGTAGTCTTTACATAGAAATTTCTTCCTAGTTTGGATTGATATATTATGCACTCAAATGGATTTCTTCTAGTATGCATTGAGTTATCATAGTACTTGTTGTGGATGATTTTGTCACCCTCCTAGGGACATCCTAGAGTTGCCATAGACCAGTGCCTAGGACATCTTAATATAGCAAGGAGTCCTTTATAGTTTGGGTTGTCAGTCCAAGGGACTCTCCTACTATCTCTTGTTCTAAACAAGGAAATTGAATTAGATTGGATTGGTCCAAATTCTCTCTCAAAGGCTGATACAAGGATAGGAGTAATGTAAAGGCATCATGTAAAACTTCAGCATTAAAGTATCAGACAGTTAAGAGACCGCCTACTGTAGAGAGGGCCGATTCAATCATATATCACAGAAATCAAGTATTAGGATGTGCAAGCAGTGAGGAAACATAAGAAGATATTACTGGCAGAAGGGCGCACCAATTTACGAATCCTTAAGCCACTAATATAGCAGAAATTATGAAAAGAGTGAACACGGAACAACATATCACTTCTAGGCCTATTTAAAGCGCTTGACTAATTCCAGAAAGGGCACCACTTAAGATGAATCCTTACTGCAAACTAGTGAGCCACTCGCCTTCTAGAACATGATACAAGAAGAAAGTTTTAAAAAGGATGATATATTAACACATGAGAAAAGTTACATACTGTGATATACCAAAGACCAGAATCCTCAATACAGTCATAACCCCTCCTCACTGAGACCCTACGGACTCTGAAACTTCATACAGAAATGTTACAAGATGAATACAATAGTCTTCTCGCTGCACAGCTTGCTCATAGAAATCTGGAACCTCTACAATGTCTTATTTCTGAGTATTTATAGAGAAGACAGAAACTTCCCGAGGAGGAGGAAAACGAGGCACAATTAATCACTCAGTTTGAAACCCAATGGCGGAAAACATTCGCGCCATCTCTTATGAATGACTGGCTATAAATGATGGTACTGAATAGTCTGTTCAAGAAATAAATGCTGGGAGATAAAATCTCCTTATATACAGGATGGGAGCAATAAAATATATACAATTTGTTGCCTGCTGCCGAAAGAAAATCTGCTGCCGTAAGAGACTTGGAACAATCTGGATTTAATTACTGTACTCTCGGCTTCCGGCTATGGATTTGAATCCTGGATCTTTAATGCAGGGCGGACGCATCTGGAGAATTCTGAGAGTTCACATCCCTGTCTTCTTTAATGGTAGTCATTTCTCCCACCTACCCTCGGCTCCTTCCTTTAATTGCTGCCAGTATGGTCTGTCCTTTGTTATGCTCTAGATTTTTCAGTGGAGGCGGAAAGTAAAAGCGCCAACAAAGCCAAATGAAAACCTGCAAAACCCGCAAACCATTAGAGAAAAACGACTCGGCAACATGGGGTGTGGTTACAACAGCGGCCATGAATTCAGTAATACATTTTAGACGAGACGTCTGAGAGGAGGCGGGGTGACAGGAAACACATGAACACAATGGAGAAATAGAAAGTGACGAGGCAGAAGTCAATGGGGCGACAATGAATGAACGAGCTAAAGGTTCATAAACCATGACACATCATCATGACACACGAATGGTGGAGGAAGAATGCAGCGTACATTTGTGAAACATGAGGACACGGCCACAGGAGGTGGGACCCGAATCGGCAATCGGAATCGGAAAGCAGAGTGGGTAGATCGGGAGTGGCACATCTTTTATATTTCGATTGCGATTGAAAACAGGGCGGCGATCAACCCAGGACTGTTCGATCTTGAAACAAGATCGATGGCTGTGCTTGCATCGGAGGGACATAAAGTGGTGGAGCAAAGAAAATCGCCGATCGACTGCGCGCGGACCCACCATATATGTTAATTGCCGCACCATCAATCTGAGCTAGATCGGATGGCCCATATCGCGTCCGATTGTTAAAACAGTAAGCCCCTTCTTGCTTTGAAATGCGGTTCTCGGACCTGGGTCATATGGGGGTCGAAGCGGGAAGGAGCTAAAATCTTAAAGGATCGGCCCGATTGCTTAAATTTGAACTTTGAACTATTGCGATGCAGATTTTCGGGCGGTGATAATAGCGGCGAGCAGAGTCATGGGGTTTTAGGCTACGGCGGGGATGAATATGTACAACATCGGCTCCATCTGGGGACGGCATGTTCGTCCACGGACATGTCGAGAACATGCATACCATCAATCATTTCATCCTATTTTGAATTCTCTTGCACCTTTACTTCAAGTAATTATCAGCGTTCTTTTCCTTTATAGAAAGAAGAAATAAAAACTAAAGCAAGTTATATACAGTATATACAACCAGGCATTCCTAGCCGAGATCAGAATTGAAAATAAGGCTTGAGGAACTGGCCATTCACGGGCGCATCCAACAAATCACCCTGTAGATTTTCTAAAGTAAAAGTGTTGTTTCTCCCCAGCTCCACTATTTTGAATGGCCCAAACCATAATGGATCAAATTTAGCGTGTTTGCCCTTTTCTGCTCTGCGAACATCCCATCTAAGAACCAGGTCGCCAACTTGGAAATTTCTATCCTTCGCATGCTGATCGAAGACATTCTTCATTTTTTCTTGGTATTCTATTAGTCTCTGATCCACCTGGTTCCTTGTCTCCTCCAATTCTACCAGCTGATTAATTCTTCGGATCATGTTATCTGGTTCTTCTTGGTTCTCTTGCATGAAGCGTGCTACTGGCAATGCTAACTGCAAAGGAAACACTGCAGCCCGCCCATACACCAGCTCATAAGGTGACTTTCCGGTGGCTCTTTTGCTGGTTACCCTATTTGCCCATAGGGCAAACTTTAATTTAGAATCCCAGTTCTTCTAATTTTCAGCTATTGTCTTCTTTAGGGCTCTCACCAGGGTTTTATTGGATGACTCTGCTAGACCGTTTCCCTGTGGATAATATGTTGTAGAGTGGGTAAGGATGATGTTGTATCTTTGGCAGAATTTTACGAACCTGGCAGACTTGAAAGCCTGTGCATTGTCGGTTACAATTCTTGCAGGACAGCCAAACCTGGATATGATATTATCTTCTATAAAATTCATTATTACAGCATCTGTCGCATTTCTATTAGGTATGGCTTCCACCCATTTCGTAAAATAGTCTGTGGCTGTCAAGATCCATTTATGCTGGCCACTTGATGGGGGATGTATCTCTCCTATAAAATCTAATCCCCATTTCTGAAATGGTTCATTTACATGAATTGGGATCAAGGGCAATGCCGCTAATTTCTGTCTTTCCGCAAACCTTTGGCATTTGTCACACGATCTGACCCAAGCAAAAGTATCTGAATACAATTTTGGCCAGTAAAAACCGGCCTTCAAGATTTTATGGGTTGTTGCCCTCCAGCTGTAGTGTCCTCCACATATCCCCTCATGAAATTCCATCATTACATTTTGCACTTCATTTTCGGTAAGGCATAAAAGTAATATGCCAAGAGGGTCTCTCCAGTAGAGCTGTCCATTGGCAATTGCGTATTTCTGAGATTTCATCCTTACAGCTCTGTATTTCGCCTTGTCACATCCTGGAGGACAGCTAAGTGTTAACAGATATTCAACTATTTGCTTATACCAAGGACTAGTCAGATATTTCACATGTATATTTTGTGTAGCCTTCTCTAGTCCATGTTGCTCTTCTTCTTTTTCTGATTCTTCATTTGCTATCACGGACAGGTTAATCCCCAAAGCTTGATGATTTGATTCAGATAACATCTTGGCAAGTCCCTGTCCTTTGATCAGTTTGGTAGGCCTTATATCTAGATCAGACTCCTGAATTTTTGCAATCCATCTTCCCCTCCTACCTTCACTATCCCCTTGTACTAAAATGTCTTTTACAGCTGCTGTAGGAACATAAGCAGTAACATGAGATTGCAAAATATAAACTCTAAAAGCTTTAAGGGACTTTACCAGGGCGTAGGCCTGCTTCTCCAGTATATTATATTTCAATTCAGCATCATATAGCACCTGACTGAAGAATGCTATTGGCTGTTCATATCCCTCTTCATTTTTCTGCAATAATACTCTAGCAATGGTATGAGGTGAAGAAAATGAGAATACCATAAATGGCTTACTATAATCTGGTCCTGCCAGTACAGGAGCTTCGGCAAATGCCTGTTTTATTCTTGTGAATGCATTTCTAGACTCCTGAGACCATTTTACTTCATTTTCCTTTTTCAGCATATTGGTAATGTGCCTAACTATCTCTGCATAGTTAGGGATAAATCTTCTCAAAAAGTTAATTCGCCCCAAAAACACCTGTACTTCTTTCTTATTTCTTGGCAAAGGAATGCTGTTTATCACTTCAACTCTCTTAGGATCAATTTTTATACCATCCTTAGTCACGATATGTCCTAAGAGTTTTCCTTCGTCGAATGCAAACAAATATTTTTGGGGATTAAGAGAAAGGCCGTACCTCCTGCATTTTTCGAAAGTTCTTCTCAAATGCACAATATGCTCATCATCACTCTTTGAGAATACCGTGATATCATCAAGATATACCACCAAGAACTTGTCCTGTTCTCCAATAAAGGCTATGTCCATTGCCCTTTGAAAAGTAGCACCTGCATTAATCAGTCCAAATGGCATCCTTGCATACATAAAGGTTCCCCGGGGCGTGGTGAACGCAGTCTTCTTCTGGTCCTCTGGGAAAACAGCTACCTGATTGTAGCCCGAAAATCCATCCATCATTGACATTCTGGATGCTCCCACCACCTTCTGCAGGATATGGTCCATTTTAGGCAATGGGTAATTATCTTTGAGAGATGCTCTATTCAAATTTCTGAAGTCCACACACAGCCTTATTTCTCCATTCTTCTTTCTAAGAGGAACAAGGTTCGCTATCCATTCTGAGTACCTTAGTGGCACGATTATCTTGGCTTTCAACAGCTTCTTGATTTCTTTTTCAATAGAAGGAAGAAGCAAAGGATTTATTTGCCTGAGCTTCTGTTTGTATGGCTTTGCGTCCTCCTTCAACGGAATTTTATGCTATATAATATTTACATCAAAAGTTTTTAGGTCCTCATAGGACCAAGCAAAAACATCCTTGTAGGATTGAAACAACTTCAGATACTTTTCTTTGTATCCTTCTGGGACCTTTTTGGACAGTTTAACAATTTTGGGATCAGTGGGAGTACCCAGATTCAAATCTTCTACTTGATTATCTTCTACTATTTTATTTGGCTGCACGGGTACGTCATCTTTATTGAACAACTTCTCTAGTGGTACCAACCCTCTGGGTATGACATTACCCTTTAGCTGCAGCACTTTGCTACCTGCTATTCTTTCTTCCCATTTATTTTCAGCAACATTTTCAACTTCTTCTTCTCCATTATCATCAATCTCTATATTGGAGAATTCTCCCACAGTCTCTATAAATCTTTTCATCTGTTCATCATCTTCGAATACCTGCCAATGCTTTATATTGTCTGGAATGGATGGTCTATAGCGTACCTCCACCTCATACCTTAGGAGTGGGTTCTGAGGAGGACGGAAAGTACTGGCAGCTACCGCAAGAGAATCTGCTATTCTGTTTTGCTCCCGGGGCATGAACTGTATGTTAAATGCTGAAAATAAGTTCTCTATCATGTCCCATACTTCATTTCTATATGCCCTGAGCCGAGGGTGCTTAGTTTGACATTCATTTTTAATCTGCCTTACAACTAGCTCAGAGTCTCCAAACACTTTTAGACACTGGATGCCCATGTTCCTAGCTGTCTGCAGCCCCAACAATAACGCCTCGTACTCAGCCACGTTGTTCGTAGCCTCATATTCCAATTTAAAAGACAGTGGCACCCATTTTCCTGCAGGGGAAATCAACAACACCCCTGCTCCATTACCCTCCCTTGAATTATCTCCATCAAAATGCAAAGTCCATATTCCTGATTCCTGCTCTTATTTAGGCTGCTCAGCCTGAATCTGACCAAAAAGGGTCTCATGTGCGTAATCCTGATTTTCTTCCAACATAAAACATGAAAAGTCCCCTTCTTTGTTATAAATGGGAGAATTATCTGAGCAGTCAGCTCTGGTTACTGTTTTGACAAATCTGGTCTCCCTGTATAACCTCCTTTCTTGACATCCAAAGACTGGAACAGTAGCATATGTTAGATCCAATTTAATTGACCCCCCAATCTTAGTACCCCAGGACCTTGACAACAACATGCCAAAGCGGGCTGGGATATCAGCAACCACGATGTCCATGACCACACTTTTTGCTGGGATTTGAGCTAGATTGACCACTAAATCTTTAATCATTCCCAAGCATTTAACCCTTTTAGAATGAAATGAATATAAATCTTTATATGGTCTTGTAATCTGTAGCCCTAGTTGCTCCATGACAGACAAAGGCATAAGATTATGGGAAGCCCCAGAATCTAACATACAGTTGTGCAGCAGCAGATCATGGATGACTAGGGACACGTAAAAGGGGGGAGTAGAAGGGTCTATCTCCTCGACATGTGGGCCAAAGACTACCATTGGTCTCTCTTCTTGCAGATTTAAGCTATCAGGTGCGATGGGTAGTTCAGGAGGAAGAATGAAAGAGGTAACTTGAGACTGATATGCAGGCTGTTTTAATAATTCAGTCAGAGGAACATGAATCTTAATCTTCTCAAGCTCTCTTTGCAAATTGAAAGCAGATGTGGGCTTTTCTAGCGCTACGTCTTTGGACTCCCTATTTTCAACTGAAGACTTGACTACTTTTGACACTGGCTCAGCATTAGGGGGGCCAACTAGTATAGAAGAGGAGGGAACTTGATCATTAGACTGCAAGGGGGTATCCAGAAGGTTCTTACCTTTTTCTATACACCTCTTTGCTGTTGATTCCTTCCGAGCTGATGTTTCCTCTCGAGGGTGCTCTTCCTCTTGCTCCTGGGTTCGGGTCCTCTTCCCTGAGGATCTAAGATCATATTTGACGTTGAATTGTGCTTCCATGAAATCAGCAAACTGCTTGCAGTAATGGTCAATCTCTGCTTCTTCGTCTTCTTCTTGTAGGGGGCACTCCATATCATCATTATTAGAAAAAGCCAGATTTGAATCTTCAAGTTTATAAGCTGCATCTCTAACGGAGTCATCTGCTGGTCCCTCCAGGTACAAGGGATGGGGTACCTGGTCTAGCTGTTCTCTTGGCATTATCTGTAACGGGGGCTTTCTGTACTGAGGATTATATCCTCTGTTTGGAGCATTATAATAGTTCTTGGGAGCTGCATTCTTAGCTTCCAGCTCTAGCTTGACCATTTTCTTTATCATCTTGCTTATCTCATCCATTTTGTCGGAGTCTTTGTCTTGACTGGAGGTAGAAACCTCTTCTTTACCTCTCCTTCTAGTATCTTGCTCAACTTTTCCCTTCGACTTACCAGTGGCGGCAAAATTTGCTTCCAATTCTAGAGCATCTGTTTGAGCATCATCTAAGGTGACAGGCATTCTTTCCCGCAGTGAGAAACCAAAATCGGAGTCGAAAGCTGCTATGAAAACAACTTTGGCCGGAGCTTCATGTGGCTTCATTTCGGGAGGTAGGCTCAGGTATAACTTGTTAAATCTCTTGATGAACTCGGATACCCCTTCATTCTATTTCTTCTTCATGGTATTAAATTCAGTAAGGCACATTCCATAATCTTTCTTTTCCCCCCACTTTCTGAGAAAAGCATTTTCCATTTGGTCCCAGGTAGTCACGGAATTATTCCCCAATGTCTTAAACCATTTTCTGGCTTCGCCTTCTAAAGACTGCACAAACAACATCAAAACCACATCCAGATGTTCAACATTTAAGTTCTCCGCGAAAGAGCAGAAGGTCTCGAGATGCTTCTGGGCATCAATGTCACTTTCACCATTAAACCTCGGTAGGATCTTCAGGTAATCTTGTGGCATGTCATGCAGTACTGGGGGTAGAACCAGTGGAGCATATTTATTTAATAAAAAGGCCGGAACATTGGCCATTGGGGGAGGTGGGGGTTGCACAACAATTTGAGATATAGATGAAGGGAGAGAAGTAGGAGGAAGTGAAGTATGAATAACAATGGGAATATATTGCACAGAAGCTTGAGGTGTAGAAGGGAATAACTCACGGTTAACGGTAGCTACTTCTGTGACCTCTTTAATTTCTTCAGCCTCGGAAGTAGGGTGAGATCCCCCTTCAATCCAGGCGTTTCCTCTACGTGGAGTTTCTGAGTGAAACTCGGGTTTTTCTGTTCTAACTCCTTGAGAAGAAGAAGGCGGGTAGTCTTCAACAGAATATTCAGAATTTTCGGAACGAACCGACTTCTTCTCTTTCCAACCCTTTTTACGAATAATCTTCTCCGGATCAGACATGGGTGTTTTCGGTGGTGAGGTATTTGACCTCAAATGAGGCCTCCGGGAAGCCAGAACTTCCAATAGAATGTATCAAATAAAGACCAATGGAGTCGCCAAGGTGAGAAATCTACAACTCTTCACCTCTCTGTGCTCACCTGATTAGAGAGTGAATATAGGATGTCGAACCCAAGGAAACAGATATTCTTGAATTCGTTCCCCGGCAACGGCGCCAGAAAGATGTTGTGGATGATTTTGTCACCCTCCTAGGGACAGCCTAGAGTTGCCATAGACCAGTGCCTAGGACATCTTAATATAGCAAGAAGTCCTTTATAGTTTGGGTTGTCAGTCCAAGGGACTCACCTACTATCTCTTGTTCTAAACAAGGAAATTGAATTAGATTGAATTGGTCCAAATTCTCTCTCAGAGGCTGATACAAGGATAGGAGTAATGTAAAGGCATCATGTAAAACTTCAGCATTAAAGTATCAGACAGTTAAGAGACCGCCTACTGTGAAGAGGGTCGATTCAATAATATATCACAGAAATCAAGTATTAGGATGTGCAAGCAGTGAGGAAACATAAGAAGATATTACTGGCAGAAGGGCGCACCAATTTACGAATCCTTAAGCCACTAATATAGCAGAAATTATGAAAAGAGTGAACATGGAACATCATATCACTTCTAGGCCTATTTAAAGCGCTTGAATAATTCCAGAAAGGGCACCACTTAAGATGAATCCTTACTGCAAACTAGTGAGCCACTCGCATTCTAGAACATGATACAAGAAGAAAGTTTGCATGAAAAAGGATGATATATTAACACATGAGAAAAGTTACATACTGTGATATACCAAAGACCAGAATCCTCAATACAGTCATAACCCCTCCTCACTGAGACCCTACGGGCTCTGAAACTTCATACAGAAATGTTACAAGATGAATACAGTAGTCTTCTCGCTGCACAGTTTGCTGACAGAAATCTGGAACCTCTACAATGTCTTATTTTTGAGTATTTATAGAGAAGACAGAAACTTCCCGAGGAGGAGGAAAACGAGGCACAATTAATGACTTAGTTTGAAACCCAATGGCGGAAAACATTAGCGCCTTTTCTTATGAATGACTGGCTATAAATGATGGTACTGAACAGTCTGTTCAAGAAATAAATGCTGGGAGATAAAATCTCCTTATATACAGGATGGGAGAAATAAAATATATACAATTTGTTGCCTGCGGCTGAAAGAAAATCTGCTGCCGTAAGAGATTTGGAACAATCTGGATTTAAGTACTGTACTCTCGGCTTCTGACTATGGATTTGAATCCTGTATCTTTAATGCAGGGCGGACGCATCTGGAGAATTCTGAGAGTTCACATCCCTGTCTTCTTTAATGGTAGTCATCTCGCCCACCTACCCTCGGCTCCTTCCTTTAATTGCTGCCAGTATGGTCTGTCCTTTGATATGCTCTAGATTTTTCAGTGGAGGCGGAAAGTAAAAGCGCCAACAAAGCCAAATGAAAACCTGCAAAACCCGCAAACCATTAGAGAAAAACGACTCGGCGACATGGGGTGTGGTTACAACAGCGGCCATGAATTCAGTAATACATTTTAGACGAGACGTCTAAGAGGAGGCGGGGTGACAGGAAACACATGAACACAATGGAGAAATAGAGAGTGACGAGGCAGAAGTCAATGGGGCGACAATGAATGAACGAGCTAAAGGTTCATAAACCATGACACGTCATCAGGACACACGAATGGTGGAGGAAGAATGCAGCGTACATTTTTGAAACATGAGGACACGGCCACAGGAGGTGGGACCCGAATCGGCAATCGGAATCGAAAAGCAGAGTGGGTAGATCGGGAGTGGCACATCTTTTATATTCCGATTGCGATTGAAAACAGGGCGGCAATCAACCCAGGACCGTTCGATCTTGAAACAAGATCGATGGTTGTGCTTGCATCGGAGGGACATAAAGTGGTGGAGCAAAGAAAATCGTCGATCGACTGCGTGCGGACCCACCATATATGTTAATTGCCGCACCATCAATCTGAGCTAGATCGGATGGCCCATATCGCGTCCGATTGTTAAAACAGTAAGCCCCTTCTTGCTTTGAAATGCGGTTCTCGGACCTGGGTCATATGGGGGTCGAAGCGGGAAGGAGCTAAAATCTTAAAGGATCGGCCCGATTGCTTAAATTTGAACTTTGAACTATTGCGATGCAGATTTTCGGGCGGTGATAATAGCGGCGAGCAGAGTCATGGGGTTTTAGGCTACGACGGGGATGAATATGTACAACAGTACTCAACCTCTCATTCAACATCTTATTTATGTTGGTTAGCTTTTGTGAATTATGCTACTACAACTTCTCATCAAGAAAATATAAATGTTGTTGAATTTTATTTATGTCCTCATTACATAGCCTAACCTTCCATTGATTCCAACTTTCATGTAAGAGGGTGGGTGTTCACAATGTCCTAGTAAGTATGAGTATGTTTACAAGTATTCTCCATCATAGGTGATGTCAGTAGAAAAATTTATTGGGTCCTTAGGAAAATGGATCGTTAAGTTCTATAGCTCTCAAATATATTTTTTAGGTCCAATAGTGGTACTTATCCAAATATATTAGGTAATAACTAAGTATGATCAACTATGCCCTTAGCATACTATTTAACTACCCAAGTACTAGAAAGTCATATCCCCAAGTGTTGTTCTTAGTGTATTATAACAACAACATGGATAATTATCTTATCTAAAGTTGGTTTTAGATAAACATAAGGGTATTCCTATTTTCCAAAATATACATGGAAGTGAAAGTATATATATAGGATTTCTTGAAGTGGGACTACTTGAAGGTGTAGTAATAATGGTTACAAGGGTTTCCAACAATGTGATTCCAATTGTATTTATTGTCTGTATTTTAGCTCTACCATATTTTTACCCATTGAATGAAAGATCATTCTGTTAATTAAAGATCATAAAATATGTATCTATTTTTTTATTTTTTATTTTTTTAAATGAGCTTGCTACCCTAAGAAAATATCTTAAAATCTCCATAAAATTACTTGTGCAATGTAGGGTCTGAGCCCAAAAATGTAAAGTAATCACAACGTCTATTTTTCTCAAATTAGATAGTATGACTGAAATTATGAAATACTACAACTTATTTGGATTTATTAACATTGGCTTAATTGAATTTGTGCTCTTTGTCAAAAAATATATAATCTACCAAATTCACGTTCGTCACCCAAAAAGACCATAAAAATTTGTCAATTTTAAATTGCAAATAACTTTGTTTCTCGAAGACCATTTTAGGTAATTTTTTTTGAGATTGGGTATTTTTTAAAGAGGAATTGCATTCTTGTATTTGATTCTCCAAATTCTACATATGGAGTTTTAAAAATTGACTTGAATTTTTCCATCCTCTTTTTTTTTTTTTTTGTAAAGAATTAGCCAAAAAGATAAAGTTATTCCTCTTTGTTCCTCAAAATTCTCCCACTTCATACCCAATAAATAGGTATGATGCTATTTGTATTGTAATTCAAATACAATATAGTTCAAAACCCAAGAAATCAAGAGAAAAGAGAGATAAACCCTGAGATATATTTCTCAGAAAAATAGAGAATTATGTTCAATTGCCTCTTCAAAGGGGAAACCTCCAAGAAGAATGTTGAAAATACAACAACAATTCTTGAAAAAACATGTCATAACCTTATATTCCATATATATACATCCATAGATAATATTAAATGCCTTTGGGCCTTCAGTACGAGGGTTTACCAACTCATTTGAGTCTTATTAATAAAAACAATCCTTTTTACAATGATTTCCAATTAATGGGCCTTATTCATGGAAGGTGGCCTCATACATTAATGAAGTATATAAGTAAGAGGGTTAGGGTAGGAACCTAACAAAATTATATTTATTATTAGGATATTTTGTTAGTCGTGTCTCGTTAGAGTCTATTATTAAGGTCTAGATAAAGGATGCTTAAGAACCTCATGGATGGTTGTGTACATCCATATAAACCCTACCCAAAGGTTGTTTGTGTTTATCCTTTAAAGAATAAATCGCATAGTAAGGCATTGCTACTCATGATCCCTAGATGAGTCAAAATACTCTTTGTTATATTATCCTAATGGTGCAAGTCATTCTCTACAAATAAAGTCATGCAATTGTATTCCTTCCTTTTAGTTTAGAGTTTTTTGTAGTTCCGGGAATTCTTGGAATGAATATTTATGTTGATCAATGGTGAGTTAATTTTTTAAAATACTTTACGAATTTTATGTACATACCTAGGTGGCCAAGGTAATTATCTGCATTATCTACTTTAATACGTCAATTTAATATTTACTATGGTTGTAAAAACATTGATCATTAGATTAATGATTATCTAGTGATGACCAAATCAAAAGATTGATATTCACAAACTCTTGTTACAACACAATTCCAAATCCAAATGGCCTTGCCTAATACAAATAATCAAGGCTAGGTTAATGCACTGAAGAAGGGAAATACCCTACAAGCTTAGAAGGACCAATTAGCCCATATGTTTGGCCTTAGTATAACTCCAAAAAAATCAATTATCATTATCAAAGGAAAATATATTGTTGGGCTCTCCCAACCCATTTTCATACATGGGATAAGGATCATAGGGCCTCAATTCATTTCCCACTCCTCAAATCCCATCCAATTACAAAAGTTGAAGTTTCTTAATAAAGGTAAAAAAATAGAATCCCAAATAATTAGTTCTCTATTGCGATTCACACTATAATCTATTGTAACACCTTCTACTCACTAGTGGGATTTGAACAATGTAAATTTTGAAATGGGAATGGAAACAAGAACCCGCTTTTTTTAGGTAGCAAAAAATGGCTTAATTTTGAAAAGTGTTGATTCAGAATACTCTTAAATTTATTTAGCATGTTTTTAACACATTAAATTTTCTTATGTACCAAGTATAGCCATTATTTTTAAAATGTTAGTGATTTTTACGTTGATTTTGAAAAGTGTTGATGCCAGCATCATCCCCTTTTTTAGAAGACTTATTTTTTACTTAAAATTTTCTAATCTATTAAATGCTAATAATTATTTTCTAAATTTAACAAATTTTGAGGTACTCATCTTCTTCCTCTTAACTTACATATTTTTTTAAGTGTTTTTCAGGTATTTATTTTTTCATTTTTCTTTTATTTATTTATTTTATAGTGAGATATTTGATTTTTTGTAGTGTCAAAAAAACTAAAAAGGTCAAAATTTTATAGTTTCAATCTTCTATCTAATTATATATTGTTAAATAATATTTCATTGCACATCAAATAATTGTCACTAAAAAAGCAAAAACAATTTACATTAAAAAAACACACATCTTGAATATAGATATAACTGAAAAAAATACATATTTTGAATCTTTCTTTATAAAAGTGACATGTCAAATAAACCCTTTTTATAGGAAAAAATTAACAAAAAAGTATAAAAATTAGCAATTTTTGTGATTTTATGTCAAAAGTTAATAATAATTACAATTTTTTTCAAAAATTAAATGATTCACATAAAAATGAAATGAAAATCACACTATACAAATACTAAACATATAATAACAACAATTGAATATTTCTTTATTCTCATAAAATGTCAAAGTCAAAATATTACAAGTATAACTTATTAATAGTTACAAAAAATGAGCTTCATTTGGAAGCTTAACTAAAACTTAATCAATAATATCACATAACCCAAACGCTTCATTTTAAAGAGTTTCACTATTGTCCTCTTCCACAATATTTTCATTATTGGCTTCAGTTTCATCATTTTCCTCTTTTTATGGATCGTTGATGTCTGCGAATGTCCCAAAGTATGCCTTTCCAATCATTCCATCTAATGGTGATTGAGGTTCCTTTGTTTTTTTTGCCACATGTGATTCATTAAAATCCTCTTTTCTCAAACCAATGTCTTGCATTGCATCTGGAAGAAATTGAAGAGCATTAATTCTTTGTTGAATAAATTTGCATTGTACTTGGTCTTTTTCAATGGAAATGCAAATTCTTCTTTTTTGTAAGCAACATGCTAGTGTTGTACCTAATCATCAAGTACAAAATAAAAAATTTAGTAAATTAGTATAAACACAATTTTTTTTTTAAAATAAAATAATGAAATTCATTTTATATAAAAAAAACTTACATGACCCTGAAAATAAATCCAAAACCCAATATCCTTCATTTGAACATAAATCTAAAAGATAGTTACTCACTGACTATGGTTTTTGATATATGTTAAGTATCTCCCCTTTTTCTTCTTTATCTTCATGTGTTAGTTTTTTTACAACAGCATCATGGACCAGTACTTGCCTATGATTCTTTCCATCTACTTGATTGAAAAGAATAGTCTTATAGCTATCATCGTGTGTACAACTTTCAACATGAATGAACTCACTGTCACTTATAATTGGTTGATTTTCGCCACAAATAAGATTTGACTTTTTCCTGTAACATGAAATAGTAAAAGTTCAATTAAGTTGTACATAAATGATTTTTTTAACACTAATCAAACATGCAATTTCAATGTCTTACCATGTAAGCTTCATCCTTGACTTTACTTTTCCCTTGAAGCTTGATAATAACAACCATAATTGTGTGTCTGAATGAAATGTCACAAATTTTCAAAATGGTGATGTTGTGACTTCTAGAAATCCCGCAACCACTTTACTAAATGCTTGATAAGTATAAGGGTCACTATCATATTCAATGTTTTGGGATATTGAAACCATGAGGAATATCTGAAATAACTAGGGAATAATCCCTTTTAGGTATGAGTTTTGCAATGTCTTCACAATCACCTGATATTATTTGATATTGGATAGTGTGGAGCCCATTCCAAAAGAAATTATTAATACCGGGATCAAGGTCAACATCACTAAGACATTGTTTTCTCATCCTTTCCATTTTGATTTTTTCAATAAAGCTTCTGAATCTATCCGGTGCTCCATTTTCATCCTTCTTCATCTTAAATAAAATAAACAAATATATGTATAAGTTATAAAATAAAAATAATATACATATTAATAGAAATGAATGTATGAATGAACATACCTTTTTAAATCCAAGATAAAAATATTTTAGCACTGATGTAGAATTTGAATATGGGTAGTTGCGTACAACATCATCCCAACTATCTTTATTTAACAATTTAACCATTTGTTCTTGTATTCTCATATAAACCTTGTGACTAAATAAATAAAGTAAAAATTGTTAATATACTGATACATAAAACAAATAATACCAACAAAAATATATTATATTTAACAGAAACTTATAATCTAGAAATAAGTAAAAATAAAAAACTTACTTTAGAAATTACTCAGACATTTCTTCCATTGATAATTCTCCTAACTTTACATGAGGTAATATTGTTTTGACAATTTTTTCATCCTTCACTCCTTGCATTGATCTCCAAGATATGATAGTCATTCCTTTTGGAAGGAGCTTCATTTCAGGACCTGATTTACTACTGGTACATATCAATGGTTTAGACTTTTTGACCTTATGACTTTTGATGCCAATGGTCTCCCACAACTCAAAAATTTGATCAATCAATTCCCATATCTCTCAAGTTCTAAATGCCAAATGGAAAATATTATCCATACCTCTGAATATTTCATAATTTACTTTTCCACCTTTTGAACTTATTTTTTCTTCGATTTGATAACCGATTTCCATACAACATTCCTTCTGGAATGCATGATCAACCTTTATATTATCACCACCACATTTTTCTTCAAATTCACTATGAATAAATCTGACTCTTTGGATGAAATTCATAGACATCGTATAATCATTATCTGAATTATGATCCCATACAAATAACTTTGCTTCTTTATTTGTTAAACGAGCATAAATGATACATTTCATTATTTCAAAATGTGGGTTATTGGGATATTCCTCCATCAATTTCCTCTGAGCTTCTACCGAATGGTTTCCCCTAGGCACATAATATTTGTATTTAAAACATTTTGACTTTTCAAATGATTATTTGTTAGGAACCTGACTTGGATAAAAAAAAAGAACATGATCAACTACATGCGCAAAAGGGTTATACCTCATCAATGTTTTCAAATTGTGAACATGCAAGTGGTGTGGCTTTCTAATTTGATATTTGAATTGTCCTTCATCTGGTTTGTAAACTTGAATGAAATTAAGTTTAAATGACCGACCACCCTCAATTAAATTTGTCTTCGCCAAATGATGTCGAATGACATTTTATTTTGTTTTAATAATGCCATCCTCTAAATCAGCTCTTGGTGTAATGATTTCCTTCCTTCCTTTTGATTTTTCACTAGGCCCTTCACTGTTTTCAATGATTTTTTCAGAATGAGAATTTTTTTGTTTCTTCCTCCTATTGGTTATGATATTTTACAAAACCGAAACAATCTCCTCATCATCAAATAGAAGGGAGACATTCTTGGGCTTCTTCTTTTGTTTTTATGGTTCTTCTCCTTTCTAACATCATTTCTAATCTTCTCCTCAAATATGGAATCACATTCTTCATCTTATGCTTCAACTTCAACTTCTTCATTTTGGAAAGTAACATGTCTACCTTTACTAGATTGATCCCTTTGATATAATCTTGTAGCATCATGAAGTATTTTTTTTGCTTCTTCCCCATATCTTCTTCTTTATGTTCATGGGAAATGGAGACAACATTCATAATATCTCTCTTTATATAATAGATTCCCCCCAACATAATTTAAATGCCCTAAGAAAAATCTTGTAAAACAAAATATAATATGTCAATATTAACTAAGTTATTAAAAATACAATGATACAATTTGAATCACACAAAATAGATAAGTGTAAATACAAAAACTTACAATCTTCTATGCAATATTTTGTACTATTTGTTTGCATATCTTTGAAGAATCTTCCCCCATGTTATACATCGATAATGTAAAATGATATATAAGTTTATCATGTGACTTGGGCGGTTTTGAAAGAATATAAACATTTTTAGTATTTGGAAGAATATATAGGCACTACTACATTTGGCGGAAATTACAACACTTGGTTCCGACGCTTTTGACCAAATGTCAGAAATTTCCCCAATTTTTTTCCATCCCGCTCGAAAGTGTCGCAATACCGACATTTATAGAAAAGTGTCGCCATTGCGACGTTTGGAGGAAGACATCGCACTGGCGACACTATGGCCCAACGCGTCGCTATTGCGACGACTACAAGTGTGACACAATGTCTAAGTGTTGTAATTGCGACGTTTGGAGGCCTTCGTTGCAATAGCGACGCCTTTTCTGCCATTGGTATAACGACACTTATATGCGCGCTAAATACAAATACGAAACTTATATGCACGCTACATAAAAATGATTTTATTGTTTCGTATCCATCGCAATAGCTACATTAACGTCTGATATCACGCGCGCATTCGCCCTCCGCTCTTGCAGAACAGCATTCGCCCTCAACATTCGCCCTCAGCTCTTGCAGAACAACATTTGCCCTCAACATTTTCCCTCAGTGTTCACCCTCAGCTCTTGCAGAACAGCATTCACCCTCAGCTCTTGCAAAATGGTAAGTTCTTACTGCAGGCCCTTCCTCCTATAGTAGGGTTGACTCTATTTGGGTTTTTTTGGTCAATTCCATTGGATTGTGTTAGGCTGTAGGGTTCTCTCTAGATGTCAAGAATCAAGATTCAATAACCTCTATTATCTTCATCACCCAATACAAGATTTAAATTTTTCCCAAAGAAACGCTTATTAATTTGGCAGCCATTATTTCTCCCTACTTTAAAAACCCTACATTTAAATGAAAACAAGCATTGCATTTCAACTATAAAAATCTATTACTGTTCAAATGTACATGTGTGCTACATTAACGTCTAATATCACGCGCGCATTCACCCTCCGCTCTTGCAGAATAGCATTCGCCCTCAGCATTCGCCCTCAGCTCTTGTAGAACAGCATTTGCCCTCAGCATTCACCCTGAGCTCTTGCAGAACAGCATTCGCCCTCAGCATTCGCCCTGAGCTCTTGCAGAACAGCATTCGCCCTACATTTGCCCTCATCTTCTTATGCACGCATTCGCCCCCGCCCCGTGCACGCATTGGCCCCTCGTACTCGCAAAATGGTAAGTTCTTACCGCAAAGCCCTTCCTCCTATGTAGGGTCGAATTCTGCTGCTGCATTCTAACCAAATATTCCACTTCAGGAAAATCTTCATAATCTTGGGGGTTGTAATATACTGCAGAGCAAACAATTGTAGTTATCATTCGTGCTCCAATATATTAATATACTTTTTACATTGAACTGAAGAAAGGGAAACAAGCAAATGCTAGCCATCATACAATGCTTCGACATAAGAGTTTTGAGTGACATACTTGAAAAAAGAACTCATCGACTGATATTTATAATCATTTGAGTTATTCAAGTTAAACACAATGTCAAGAATCAAGATTCAATACCCTCTATTATCTTCATCACCCAATACAAGATTAAATTTTTCCCAAAGAAACGCTTATTAAATTGGCAGCCATTATTTCTCCCTGCTTTAAAAACCCTACATTTAAATGAAAACAAGCATTGCATTTCAACTACAAAAATATATTAGTGTTCAAGTGTACATGTGTGCATCACTTGTGTAGGGTATTCCTTTTCCACTTTCACATTATCCAAGAATGTGTACAGTATAGTTCATATTTTTTGTGATTTAGATTATCTTGAAAAAGGAAAGGTAAATTATTTCCTATGGAAAAAGAAGGTTTTCCCTTTTTACTACTGGAAATGGTACAAAAAAGTTCCATTTCTACCCGAAACTCCTATGAAACAGGAACCAAATAAAGGCCATGTCCTCAATGGACATCATTTGGCTTTGAAAATGGTCATTGCAACGTGTTGTTTCTTATATTACAGCACGATAGTTTCTTAGGTCATTTCTTGTTTCTTGAGATGAAAAACAACCAAAGAAATCGTGAAGATCCTTTTAAGAAATAAATGACCATTTCTCAATCATATCTCAACTATTTTTTATTTTATTCAGTGGTTGCTTACTTTGAGAGAAATTTGACACTTTTATAAGGAATATAACATAAAAACACAAAATGGGAAGGAATGGATGATGTAGATGACCTTTAGTTGTTGTCAATTAAGAATTGATAATACACGATGCATGTTCTGTACTACAAACTAGATTCCTTCCTGGAGTTAGGACACAGAGTATTGAATCAAAGTTTTAGTTTCTAACTTCTTGTATTGGTTCATCAATCTTGAAATTCAGACATTGCATGTCTTCATTGCTTCATGTTTGAATAATTCGCATCATATCGTACAATAGGAAATTAGGAATTATGATTATTATTACTTTATGGATCTGTTAAGTTACTTTTAAGTTTGCATGGTTTAGTGTGAAATTATTCTAGTCCCCAAACACATATAATCAAGGAATTATAACGTGATTTCAAAAATTAAATATCAACAAAATCGTTTAAAGGATATTGAAAGGAAAAAGGTGATGAAAGATAGAAAGTGCCTTACTTAAATTCTCTAAGGATTTTTCAATAGTTGCTCCAAAAGCTTCACTTCAAGGCCCTTCAAGATCGTCTCCAACAATGCTATACCATCAGCTTCAACAATGTTGCTCCAAAAATGTTCTCAAGGTCTTCACAACAAGTTTACTAGAAGTTGCTCCAACAATATATTCAATAAGGTCTTCATTGTCAACTCGTCTCTTGTTTGGGTGCCTTAATGTGCAATGACATGTTTCCAAGACTAAATTCAATGCAAGGCATATTTGAAACTCTAACTCTGTCTTCCGGTGTCTTATTAGAAATTATTTCAGTTTTCATTTTGTGTTTTTAAGTTAGATATTGTTTTCAAGTTTTTACATTTATAATTTTATTGCAATGTGGCAGACTGATCAGGGCAGTACAGGAACAACCCCGAGATGGGATGATCGCGGAAAGAGGCCAGTGGAAGAACATGTAAAGTGCCAACATTGCTCTATATTCAGGTATTTTAGTTATTTACATAATTGAAATAATATTAATTTTGTTCAAATATGCAGACACCTAGCCATGGTACGCCTGATGATTCCCTCTTTGAGGAAGAGCTTTTTTCATCCCTATCTCCAGTGCTCTTGTTGCGAAAAAAGGCACGAAATGCAAGGTCGGAATTTAATACTTTGATAGACGCGCCTCAAACACCTGAAACAGAAGAGAAGATAAAACAACTTATGAGCCAGCTAGAAAGATATCAGGTAATAATAAAAAGTCAAAAGGATATTTTTTTTGTTCTGCATGAGATGAATTGTGATAGTTTGATTTTTAATTTTTACATTGACTAAACTAACAAAAAGTTCTTTTCTATGTAGCGTGTTTTGGCACTTGCTGAATCCGGTGTTGGTGGTAGTGGGACACAAGGGCAAGAGATTGCCCAGCAACCCTCTTGTACACCTTCTACTCCTTTAGGTGCCAGGCAAGAAACACACCCTGCCTAAGCAGACACCCAGCCAACCGCTAAACGTGTTGGCAATGATGAGGCTGATATGGCCAAATACATTATTTCGTTTCCTGGAGCTACACGCGTTAGCTCCACAGGGACCATTAATGGCACGTTGTTGGTGAACGATGAAGGTGTCCCTATAAAGCATGTACAACTCCCAGGTAAATTTTAATATTTTAACTATTTCATGTACTTTATCTAAAACATATTTATCACGATTTTTATTTTTAAATTAATGATAATATCTTCTTCTTTTTTCTGTGTAGGAAACAATGAGTTCTACAGGTTTCTGGAGAGCCATGCGTTGGTAATTTTTGGCCCAACCATATGCACAGGGTGGAATTCCCAGAATTCCAACCTGAAAAAAGAACTTCTAGATTATCTAGAAGCCCTTTTTGGGGTCGGCACATTTGACAGAACAGCGGTGGCTCAGGTAGCCGGAAAATATTTGAAATATACCAGGGACACCTATAGGACGCAATTGCACTTTAACCCTAGATATGAGCGTCCTCTCGCAGTTTCAGAGAGTGAGTGGAGAGCACTCATCCATGACGGAAAAGAGAAAAGGGTAAAGAAAGAAGTAAAAATGCCAACTGGACCCGCAAGGTAAATTACAACTTTAATTCAATAGCTTTAATTTTCTCTATGTCTAAAATAAAAGTGTGCTACGTCATATCTGACTTCAATCTTTTGATGCTAGGTTGCTTGACACCTCAAAGGCAACCAAAGCTAGGATTGAAAAAAAGGGCCATCACAAGCTAGGCCAAGGCGGCTACTTGAAATTAGCCGCAAGAATTGTAATTAAGTAGCTAAACATCTTATAATTAATTGTATTGCCTTCCAACGTTTTTGTAATCCTATCAAATATGATTAAAAATACATAATCATATGTAATGTAGGGTGATGACTTCGGAACAGAAACTACAGAGGAAGATAAAAATATCGCTTTCCATTTCGGCTATCAAGCCGTAGTTGAACGTCGCAGAAGCTTGGGGCAGGTCCCAAGATCCAGAATGCTTGATAAGGTAAAACATTAACCTTTCAATATGTTTGTTTTCATCCATAAATTTAATTTCTAACAACTTTGTTTAAATCAGGGGAGCAACACTACCGACGACGCAAATAACCCAGTTTTAGAGCCAAATGTAGATGATCCTCACGTGCAACCTGATCATTGTAGTAGGGACCAGGCCGACAATGCTACTATCAAAGAGGGCCATGACGGTAATTAATTTCCACTTATAATTTTTTCTAATTATACCTTGATGGTTGTCCTTATAACGTTTTTTGTTTAAATGACAGAGAATGTTTCCCTTGAGGATCTTACCACCAGAGAGAAGACATGACAACAGTCCCAACGACGACAACTGGTGCACCAGGTAAATAATCTCATTGCAATTTTTATTATTAATATTACCGAACTAGTTCAATGATATTTAAAAACTGACAATTAAAATTTAATATTATCTGTTTTTGTAGGCGATGCCCCGTCATTGGATGAGACTAGACATTGTGACTACGCAACTAGGTCAGCGGCGACAACTGGTGCACCAGGTAAATAATCTCATTGCAATTTTTTT
This sequence comes from Pinus albicaulis, assembly GCA_034641835.2. Classification (NCBI taxonomy): domain Eukaryota; kingdom Viridiplantae; phylum Streptophyta; class Pinopsida; order Pinales; family Pinaceae; genus Pinus; species Pinus albicaulis. Next base: position 1,090,144,545 of record CM076572.1, on the reverse strand, counting down.
TATTAATATTACCGAACTAGTTCAATGATATTTAAAACTGACAATTAAAATTTAATATTATCTGTTTTTGTAGGCGATGCCCCGTCACTGGATGAGACCAGACATCGTGACTATGCAACTAGGTCAGCGGCGACAACTGGTGCACCAGGTAAATAATCTCATTGCAATTTTTTTTATTAATATTACCTAACTAGTTCAATGATATTTAAAAACTGACAATTAAAATTTAATATTATCTGTTTTTGTAGGCGATGCCCCGTCACTGGATGAGACCAAACATCGTGACTACGCAACTAGGTCAGCGGCGACAACTGGTGCACCAGGTAAATAATCTCATTGCAATTTTTTTTATTAATATTACCGAACTAGTTCAATGATATTTAAAAACCGACAATTAAAATTTAATATTATCTATTTTTGTAGGCGATGCCCCGTCACTGGATGAGACCAGACATCGTGACTACGCAACTAGGTCAGTGGCGACAACTGGTGCACCAGGTAAATAATCTCATTGCAATTTTTTTTATTAATATTACCGAACTAGTTCAATGATATTTAAAAACTGACAATTAAAATTTAATACTATCTGTTTTTGTAGGCGATGCCCCGTCACTGGATGAGACCAGACATCGTGACTACGCAACTAGGTCAGCAGTGCGGGTTGAAAGGCACGAAACAAGAGAAAAGCATGATGATATTGATGATGTAATTAGGAGCTTTAAAAATAGGAAGAAGAAAAATAAAATTCGATAATGTAAAATATTGTATTATTATAAGACAAACGTTATCAATGACCATACTTGGAACGTTTTTTGCGTTATATAAAAAATTCATTTATCATACTATTTTTTTGTCAAGCATTAATTGCAATGTTTCCTTGCGTACTTTTTATTGAATTTTTTTTTTATTAGTTATTGAATATTTTTTTTTATGCTCATGAAAGTAAAAAATGAAATATAGATTGGGTATTGGGGAATTGAGAGTGATGTGAGGGGGGGGAGGGGCCATAAGAGCTTCCACCTTCACGTGGTTGGCCCTATTTAGTAGAGAATAATTTATTGGAGCGATTTAATCTTGGAGCAAACCTCCCTCGATCTAGCGTAGCAACAAAAAAGTCATTGTTGACTTAGTTGCTACTCTTTCAGATCGTGGGAGGCTTGTTCCAAGTTCATGCGACTCCAATAAATTGATCTTGAAACGAAGAGGAGCTTATTCAGGTATGTTTTGACATTTTCAACATATGTTCTAACATTATCATAAGAATGCATCTTAGAGTAAAAAATACTACATCAATTACTTATATTTATTGTATAGATAATGATGGATTTTGATTGACTTGGAAGTGCAGGTACAAATCCTCTTGCATCATGAGCAATACAACTTGTCAACCAAGGTCATGTCCAGGATATTTTTGCTTGTACGCTTGACCAGGTTCGTAATGTCACATTTTGTAAGTTCCTTTACAGTTCATATTTCAATATTAAGCTTGTTCATGATTATTATCTAGGTTTTTTGTATGTGTTTTTTCATCTATTTGATTGTAAGAAACTCTGCATGTTTCCTGTTGTTCACTATGATTTCTCCCATTACCACTCCCAGGATGAATCCTACTTTATTGTTACATAGGTTACTTTATTGTTACTATGATTTCTCCATTTACGATTTCATAGGTTACATCATGTAAAGTTGTCAATCTCAGGTTGGTGATGAGCTTTAGTTATCTAGATTTGGGGCTTTTCTGATATTTTCTCCCTCATGTCATTCCTGCATCACCTCGTTGTTAGAGCATGCCAATTTTCTACCACTTGTACTAATTGGCACATGTCAATCCCCGAGTGGTGCCACATTTCACCTATTTTCAGTGAGAGTTTAGGGTTTCTCTAACATAGCTTCAGAAATCCGATTCAGTGCCTGCTTGAATATTGTCACATAATACTCATGGTTTGGATTGATGAGCATGTTCTCAATGGTTGGTTGATTCATAAGAACCACCCATATAGTCATCTTGAGATATTTCAGAAGTTTTCTCGGGTTTCCTTTTTCACCGTTTCTAGTGGGTGGGATGGTGTGGGGTGATCCATCAATATTGGTGCTCTTGTAGTAGGGAATTTGTTTTTGGGGATATAAAGGAGCATTTCATGTAGATATCCCATTGGATGCATTCATAGATGGGCACGAGAGGTCAAGAATTTAAATTAAAAATATGCAACCTCTAGCATGGCAACCTGAAGGCCACGAGAGACACTGGTTAAAGATTGTTTTGTGTTGGCCTTAATATAGTCGTGATTTCTTTCTATTATCTTAATGCAAATATATAGTTCGGTCTCATTAAAATGAGGATTGTGGTTGTATTTCTCTTTGTTTGTTTCTCTCTTAATGCTCCAGAAGTTTCCAAAAGTTGCGATAGTTGTTTAGTTTGCCTGTTACAACTTAAAAGTGGTTTTTAGCAATGGGAGTCATGTTTTTTATGGTTCATACTAATATGAAGATCTTGTAATTATATATTCAGCATAAGAGAAGATGGCCTCTTCTTTGGGCAGTATGACAACAATTGCCACATCTACCTCATTGGGTAACAATGGAAAGGGGAAGAAGTTGGGTGCAATGTTTGATAATTATGGCAGACAATTGTCTTCTCTTTCAGTTTTTTCACCCATTTCCTTTAATCGCTCAAGTAAAAGAGGGACTCTGAGATTACGCGACAGAGATAAGGTAGTTAATACAAGAGCTATGGAAAAGGAGTTGTACTTCAACAAGGATGGCTCAGTGACAAAAGAATTGCAGGTCAGAGAAAAAATTATGTTTAAAGGAAGGTCACCTGCACGTGAAACTTCACTGCGGTGGATCTTTCCTTGTCCACTTATATTCAATTTTAATGTGTTATTTTAATTTTTCATGGAGGGTTGTTTCGGCATATGGTCTGGCATTCAATTGCACACTTAATGAAAGCATTGCCAATTTGTCTTGCAGGCGGTGTGAACAAACTTTATGATCTTGTTGGAGTCACCCTTGGGGCGAAGGGAAAAATGTTGTCTTGGAGAGCAAGCATGGTTCTCCGAAAATAGTTGATGGTGTGACAGTAGCTAAGGAGGTAATTTGTAGATGTGTGCTCTGGTTTTCTTTTTAACGTTGTATTAGTTCCCCCTCTTAAATGTCTTAGATTTGGTAGGCATAATTTGAAAACTCAAAGGTGAAAGGAAACATATTTGTTACCCAGTGGTCTAAAAGGAAAGGGTTATGGTTGAGTCAAATTTTATTGTTATTGACAGTGTAATGAAATGTATCTCAATGTTATGGTTTTGGCCTTTTTATTGGTTGAATTAGAGGACCCAGTTGAAAATATTGGGGCCAAGTAGGCTGGTTTTCCTTTTTGCTGATGGTTTGGTGTATCTAATTGAATTAGTTGCCCAAGGTATTTTTGGTTGCAAAATCCTTTTCATTTTTCATACAGTATTGGCCTTGTGGAATACATTTGATTGTGTGGTCTTGTTAGATCTACAACATTTGTAGTTGTTTAGTCTTATGGCCGAGGTGCACTTTTATTATGGAAATAGTTGATGCAATATTGTCATTTAATCCTTACTGCAGGGTAGCATGTTGAGAAGTTTCTCGTGAAACATTTGGTATTCAAAATGACACTTGATCCTATACAACATCATGCACTTGACTTCAAAATTCATATTCAAAGTGTGCCAAACAATTCTTGCAAAATTTCAAATATTTATGTTGTTTTAAACCATTATCTTTTTCATGTATTGGATGCTGAAAATGAGAAAAAGACTTTGGTATGAAACCAACTGGGGAATAATTTCCAGCAAAACAACCACTTCCAAGACATGATTTAGAAGTAGAACATATGTACTTATGAAGCATAGAAAGATATCCTTGATGCATTTTCAATGTTTGGCTAGGGTTATTTTTGGAGAAAATAACTCCTTATTCCTAGAATAGTGATCTTCAATACAAGTAAATGCCAGAGAAGAGAGATCATCGTGTGACGCAACAAAACCGAAATTGGACCCCCAAGGAGAGCTGGTGTGTCTACAATCGCTGTGTCAGCATTTTCCCTTGGTGTACCCCGTTCTTTTCCTCCAGCCTGAGTCTTAATTGACTTCTTCTTTCTTCGGGTTTATTTATCAAATTCGTAGAATTTGATAAATAAATACCATCCACAATGGTTGGACTTTAATTTATATTCCCGAATTTATATTATCTCCAAGCCTTATAACCAATGTTTAACTTTCAACACTTTGTATTTATACTCCACATTTCTTTTTAAATAAATAACTTGTAATGAACTTTCGGCTCTATATTTCACCACCAAGCCTTACAACAATCACGCTCCAGACTTATGCTAATTATCCGCCAATCGTTTAATTAAACAATTTCATTATACTCCGGCCCCACCTATATATATCAATAACCAATCAAACACTCGTATCGTACCTGGCTATCCTTCGCACACCTTAGTTAACCTCCGGGCAAGTTCAACGTGCAACCACCATCCGATGGCCCTTCTCCAAATCAACGACTCTTGGCAATTTCGCTCGGATTCCAACGTCGGGCTTTAACGTGCGATGGCGCGGGTTAAACGGTGGTTTTCCAGGGGTCACTTCACCACGTGTCGCATTCCCATGGAATCGCTCGCGAATAGGAAATACCGCATACTCCGCAAAAGTGGTGTGATATGGGCAACCCGCTTTTGTGATTCCGCTCGTGGTTTTGGTACAGGGCTTGACCACGGGTGCAAGTCTGGTTCCGCTATCCTTTTGTTTTTTAACTCATGTCCAATCCTCAGGTCAGGTTCCGAAAGAAAAACAATCTTGTCTCTTTATTAAGCGGTATTTTTATATTTGAACAGTGTTCACGACCCCGATTCTCTACACAGACCTCTCCTTCGGGTGGGGTGAGTTCACAAGGTTATCCAACAATTTACGGGAATTCAAAGACAGAAGAATGGAATTATCAGTACCCAATCGCCTCACAGTTAAAAAATTCTTCACAATTAGCAGTTCGAGATAATTCAATGGCAACTATGCTTGGAAATCATTTAATTGGAAACAATTGTTCACACACAGAGGTTTATTGCAGAAATCCCCTCTCTACTCTCCTCTTCCCTCTCTACTTTTATTCATCCGAGGAATTACAATTTATATACATAACATATGGATCTTCGGTTCCTCTAAGAGGACCATTCTAGAAATCAAAAGGTCTAATTATAATAATTCAACTAACTGAAACTATTCGACTCCTACAACTCTAACTAGTCTAAGTAATACAGTCAGCTGAGGTATTGACACCTAGTTGTTACAACTCAAATGTTTTCGAACCCTCCTAGCCACAACATGTGGAAAAAACCTCCTACATTGCTGGCTAGTGCCTAATGCCCCTACATCATCGTGTGACATAAACCTATTAACAAAAGTGAATAGGGAATGATTATTAATTATGGCATACTAAGTTGTCAGTGATTTTGACTATTTGTCTTTAACATGTAAAAATGTTAAATTCCAAACTTACATCATCATGGTATTTTAGTAGATGTGTGATAGGTAGTATGATAGTATCATATTACCATTCTTATTTGAGGAACCCACTTCATCCATTAAGATTTCTTTTCTAAAGAGTAACATTGTAGATAACCTTAAAAACATTTGTTAACTATTTTTGTTTGACCATTTGATTGTGTTTGATATGTAGAACTCATGGCAGCTAGTGTTTCTCCACTCATATTAAATAATTATTTCAAAAAGTTTCTTGTTACTATTACTTTAGGAAAACCATGAAGACTATGAATTTCTTTCATGGACACTTCTGCCACTTGGCTTGTTGTTTATGTACTTTGAGCTCTAAAAAAAAATCTACAAAATTTGTCTATATAAATGACCACAAAAATGTAATACTTACCTTTATATTTCAGTAACCCTGTAATAAAGTCTATTGATATATCTTCTAGTCTTTGAATATGTATGTGGAATGGTTGAAGTAACCTTAGAGATTTTACTATCTCTCTTTTATTTATTATGCAAACCTGACCTTCTCTTACAAAATTTTGAATATCTTTCTTCATTCCTTCCAAAAATATATTTTTTGATCCTTTGAGATGTTTTAAGGAACCCCGCATCCTACCATCAGAGAGACATGGGACTCCCTTAATATTTGTTTATTCAAATATGCTTGCGTGCATAAAAATATTCTACATTTGCACCAAAGTATATCTCTCTTTCACTCCCAATGCTCCATAGAGTTCATCCCATCCTTTATAAATTTTAGTTTTTGTTTAGCACTATTGTCATTTTTCCATTATGGCAAGCTTCTTCTAGCCACCTAGGAATAGAAAATGTAATTGGATATAAATTTGAGGCCTCTTCTATTTTAGAAAGAGCATCATGTACTAAATTTTCCTTACCCTTTTTGCAGATTATCTCAAAGTTAAAATTTTTCATTTTTTCTCCTCAATTTTTTTAATCTTCCAATGAAATCCATAGCTTCAAAAAACACTTTATGCTATCATGGTATATCTTGACTTTAAAGTACCTCCCAATGATATACTATCCCCATTTTTTATTGCATGTAATATTGCTTCCATTTATTTTTCATACGTAGATTTCACCAAATATTTTCTTTGAATTCCTTGCTTTTAAAAGCCAATGATATCCCTTATTGTGTTAATGTTACGTAAATTCCTTGTCCTATTGCCTCACACTCTACTATGAATGTTTTACCAAAATTAGGTGCAACCGATGTTGGTGTAGAAGACATGGCATCCATTAAAAGAGAGAATGTCAAAGTAGCCTCATCATTCCATATAAATGATATTTTCTTCAAGAGATATGTGAGTGGACTTGAAATGCATGCATAATTCTTAACAAATGATCAATAATATCATGTAAGTCTAAAAAATCTTCTAAGAACCCTGATTTTCTTAGGAATAGGTCATTTTGTAATAGCTTGCATCTTTTGAGGCTCCAACTTCACTCCTTCCTTTAAAACAATATGAACCAAATACTCGAATTCTTATTTCCCAAAAGCACATTTGGATATTTTCACATAAAAATGATTGTTCTCAATAATTTATATAACTTTTCTGCATGTTTACTAGTGTGGTATTCCCATGATTTATTATAAATATGTGTATTATCAAAGAAAACAAACACAAATTTTATAATATGGGATCAAACAAAATTGTTCTTAAGTCGAGCTCGCCGGACTTCAAACGGCGATAAACCATAATTCATACCAAATTCGCGTTCCAAAATAGCCTGCTGACGTCGGCCAATTTTGTGATGCGAAAACAAAATGAATTCCGCCCTAATATTTTTCGGGTCCGAAGTTGGCTGGCGTACGAAGGGAGATTTGTGATGGGAATTTCTTATCAAATTTGCCCTAATATTTTTCGGGTCCAGATTTCCACTGCGCGAGTGGCCCAAACAAATATCCACTCCTATCCCTTTGTGACGAAACCATCGTACATGCTGACGTCATCAATCAAAACCCGCCACCCTTTTGACTTTGTAAATAAAACAAATTACGGCTGCGTCATTTTCATTGTTCCGTGCGCTAGCCAGTCTTCCATGCAACAAAATTCAAAAACCAAATGTTAACACTTGTTGACCGTTACCTTGCTGAAGAGAATTGAAGCCGAGTATTTCAGGGTTCTTCTGTCATAACCAGCGCCTGTTTAAACACGTTTCATTTCCTGTAAACAGGTATTTATTCCAATTCCCCGCTAAACTCTGTAAAAAATCCTAGTTTTAGTTTTAATTATGCACTAAGGTCTAAAAAGAAGTTCAGTTTGGTTTTTTTCGTTCCTAGAACTGCAATTATATTCCCAAAACTGGTAATTGTGCCCCTTTTCCACAAAAACCCCGAAATTCCATTTCTGAATCCACAAGAACCAGAAATGGAAGTTCCTGTAGCTCTGAATGTCGTGCCCATCAATGCCCCTCACAAGGACTTGGATTATTTGCCTTTAGCCGATATGGATTTTCAAATTAAGGACTTGCGTCTCAGTGAGAATCCTCTTCGAATATTTTGCCGCTACAGAGACAATTATTTGAATGGTTCTGACATCTTTGGACTTTGGGAATCAAATCTTCCTATGTACCTTCTCCCCTCAGTCCATATTTTTCCCGAGTTAATCCATTATTGCTACGCAAATTATGATCCCAACCAATGAGCAGTTTTATCCCCAAGTCAAACTGTCCTTTTCCCAATAACTGCTCAGTCCATAAATGAAATGCTACAATTCCAACCTGGTCAAGCTCTCACTCCCCTGTCCATGGTTGAATTACTTGAGAAATCTACTAAGTTATCCCATGAAGAGTTAAACCGCCTATGCCAAACCTTCATGTTACCAGAGCATCAGCCTAAAAACCCTCCCCCTTATGGTTATACTTTCTTTACCGATGAGGGTAGACTTATTTTAAACATGATATCTTCCATAATGGGCTTCAATACTAGTGAGTATGTTGATCAGTTAACCCTAGTATTGTTATCCATTTTTACCCCTGGACAGCCTCCTGCTGTCAAGTACGATTTTGCATCTTATATTGCTGACAAAATCCATGATCAGCTCATGAGATTTGAGAATGAGAGAGTATTTAAGTATTCTTCTGTCATATATCATCTCATGATTTACTTTCAGTCAGAAAATTTCCCTTTTTATGTTAAGAAACTTGATGCCAAAGGGAATCCTAGGTCAGTCATCTTTTGGTCTGCCATTACTCACAATTCCTATGATTCTCCTTATTCCTATAATGAGTTTGTCGACCTTTTTGTTCATCCTGCAACTACCTTGTTGACAGGAGTCTCTCCTCCTAGAATTAACAATGAAATCAAGAAAATCCTTCAGCTCTCAAAGCATTACAAGATAGGTGACTGGTACCTATATCAAAACTACACAGAGATCAGGATATATGGATGTGAGTTATGCCCATTCAAACTGCCCAAGTATGTCCCAATGAGACTCTTTGCATTAGAATATTTCAGGCAGATGAATAATTCAGATATAATTCATTTTTGCAATGCAAAGAAAAAGGCTCAACTCAGGATCAAGAGTCAATTAGGTCCCTTCATTTGTAACTCTAGGGAAGCTGGAAAGGAAGCCGAAAGGATTTTAGAAGACTATCTCAGACTACAAAAGAGTTTCTACTGGGTGCCTTATGATCCAAACAAATTTATCTGTGATAGAAGAATGAAAAATAAACAGTCACCATACATCCATCAAAGAATCCTAGAAATAGAACAATATGCTAATATGGATGAATGGACAGAAGGGACATTGGTTGAAAATGATAGTGAGCAGGTCAATGTTGAAAATGTAATGAAAGATCTTGAAAAGATACTTGACCTAGAATCTTTTGGACAGGTGCGGGGATCTTCTTCAGCCAGGACTTTACAACAAAATTTGCAGGAGATTAGTACAGTAGCAGTAGAATTTAAAGGAAAATAAAAGGAGCCTGATATACAAATAATTGAAAAATTCATAATGACAATGCAACCAGAGACTTCTAAAGAACAAGGTCAAAGACAAATTCCTCCTACTCAGATCAGTGAGCCAGAAATTTCTATTTTACAAACTCCTCTGAATATAGAAAAGGGAAAAAAGAGAGAGGCTAAAACAACTACTCCTATTGGTGGCTCTTCTAAACAGCAAGATGTTAAAAGGCAGAAATTAACTCCCCTTCCAGAAGATGAATCATTTCAGGAAATCCCTGACAGCCAGGGTAGAGAAGACAGTCAGCAAACAGATACAGGTAGTGGGACATCCACTAATTTTCAAAAACAGGGAATACAGAGGCAACAAAGTGCAGAAATATCTTCTTTCAAACCTCTAGTAAAAACTGCCTGGGACATCAAAAGAACATTCATCAATATAAAGGCCAGGAACGATCCACTTAGACTTCAAGTGTACAACCAATTTTTGAAGATGGCTCCGAAAAATCAAGAAATATTGATGTCATCTTATGACATCCAACAGGGTAAGATGTTAATGAGCCATTTGAAGCCCAAGGTGCGGCAGCCTCAGACAGCTGCAGATTACGTTAGGACTCATTTTGAAGTCTTAGTAAAGGATATCCATCCTTTAGATAAAATTGAGCTACACAAGCAAACAGGTGAGATGATTTATTCTACTCTGACGGATAAATCAATGATGACCCATAAGTTGCAGGATTCTTTGGATAATACTAATACACAATTGCAGCTTGAAAAAGCCTCCTCCCAGGCTAAGGATAATAGAATCAAAACTTTAGAGGAAATAATCATTGGTTTGGGTCATAATCCTAAATATGTGAAAGGTATTGAAGCTTTGATCAAGAGAAAAGATGATGATATTGCAGCTCTAAGAAAACAATTAAATTTTCCGGCCTCAAGACATCCACAGACTGCAGAAATCATCAAACAAAATTTTGAGGAAGAACTAATGGATTTTCTCTTAAAATTGAATGAGCAACTTACTGCAACTAAAAAAGAGCTTGAGAATGCATTAAAAGATAAGCAGGCAAATATTCTAGTATCTACAGCAGGAGTAGTGACAGGTACAGCAACAACAGGTCAGCCAGCAGAATTGTCACAGAGCAACACTGCAAATTTGAACACTGATGAAATAACAAAGTCAATGGAAGATATGAACATTCAGGCCATAGAGCTTCACAAAACAAAGGAACAATTGGCCACTCTAGAACATAAATATGATCTTTCAAAAATGAGTGTTGCTGATAAAACAAGAGAAGTGAACAAATTAGAAAAAACAGTCAAATCATTGGAAAAGGATCTCACATTGGAGAAACCTTTAAAAGAAATAAATGAAATTCTTTGGGATAATATCATTCAATCAATAAAGGATGTTTGGTCCTCAATTCGGATAATGGATGAACAGAATAACTTAGTTAAATTGGCTCCGGATGAGATTGAGAGATCAAGACAAGAGGTTTAGGGAAATATGGCAAATATGAGCCAATAGACTTATACATTTTTTGAATACTCCTGACTAAGAATCAACCTATGTAAAAATTGGTATTCTGTGATAGACCTGAACAATTCTGGAAATAAAGAGAGTTTTTACTAAAAGAACTTTGGTACAGAATTTAGAACTAAGGTGCTCAGATATGCAAGAATAAATCATTGCCTTCAGAGAAATATTGAAGATTTTGTTAAATAGAGGATTGCCCATGTTGGCAATATGATGCAGAGAGTTGTCCTTGATGGCAACCCACTGAATGACATTGAAGACATGCGACTATTGACATGTGCTATCCTTGATGGCGAACCACCTAATGAATTTATTCTTGACTTGATGGACTTGGTAAATGATGTAAATCTAATATGAAATGATGTTTGTTAGCAATATGATGTCGAGTGTTGTCCTTGAAAGGCAACCCACGTGATGAAGATAATGGCAACTTACCGGATGAAGTTGTGCTTGATATAATATGTCTTTGATGAACTAAATTTGATGTATCTCGAAGAAAGGAATTCAACCATGTGCTAAATCTATGGTGAAAAGAGTATGTCTCAAGGAATACGCGGATATGTCTAAGGGAAGTCACGTATGCACGCGGAAAAGAACGTGCCAAGTCGCGTATGGGCAAAAGCGCTCAAAAAGTGCAAAACCAGGGGTAACCACCATGGTATTGACCCATTGTATTGGGTAATGATTCGCCTAAATGACCTCATCCAGGAATACCATCGGATGTAATGTGGTTTTGGCTCATGGTATTAAAAAAAGGGTAAACCTATATAAAGAGAAGAAATTCATTGTGCAAATCATGAGTGTGGGGGAAAGATGTCTTAGCTTGAATGAATACTTCTCTGTGAAGTATATCTGTATGGAAAGGGTAAAGGTTTGATAATAGATCTGAATCTATGATGCACCTATGAAGAAATGATGTAGCGAAATATCTAGATCTGGAATGTATTTGTATCTGCTAGATCTGTTTATGGAAGGCTTAGATCTGAGATGAGGCGAACATCTGTCTGAAGTAAAAGGGTAAATCTGAACTGAATATCTGATCTGAAGAAGTATGATGCTCTATAATGGTTGAAGATCTATACACTAGTTCGCCTCAGAGGAAGCGTGTATATACGCGGCTTCGCTGAAGAGAAAGCGCGTATGCGCAATGAAATAAGATCTGTAATATGTACAGAAGTATACGATGTTTTATGTGAACGGAAGCACGTATATACGTGACATCAGAGAAAGGAAAGCGCGTATGCAAACTAGGGTTTGCTGAAGTCTGTGGTAAGAAATGTCTGATCTATTCTACTGGTTTAATGATATCTGTCAGTGAGTTATATGTATCTGTTTCATGGTTGACTATGCTTAAAAGTATGGAAAGGGTCCAGTCTGAAAATATGATGAAACGAGGCCTGCAAGTTGTGTTCTATTGAAGTTGTTGGATCCAATGTGAAAATTGATGAAACATGGTCCATAGAGGTGCTGAGGGTTGTAGCCTTCAGTCAGGGGTTGTAGCTCCCTTCCAGGTGAGGCTAGTAAATGAGAGCAGGGGGTCGTAGCTCCCTTCCAGGAGAGGCTGGTAAACGAGTCAGGGGGTTGGAGCTCCATTCCAGGAGAGGCTGGTAAACGAGCGCAGGTGGGTGCCTGCGTGCTGGTAGGAGTCTGCACCAGCACATATGTTGTAAGATGTTTTCTCTATAATAAAATATTGAAGGTTGAGCAACTGCAACGGTGGTTTTCTCCCGATTTGGGTTTCCACCTAAAAATCCTGGTGTTCATGAGTGATGCTTTGTGTGATGGTTTATTCTATTGTTACTACACATGTTTACTGTTAGCTTAACATCAGATGAATGAATAGTGCAAAGAACTAAGTTAATAAATATCTGCATATTTAGATCTCTGATAATACGCGAGTTGAATGAAGGATATCTGCGTATATACGCGAGTTTACTAAAGGAAAGAAGCATATGGGATTTAGAGAGTGAAAAAGTAAAAAATTTTGAATATGCTGTAAATACTGATTCACCCCCCCTCTCAGTATTTTTCCCAACAATTGGTATCAGAGCAGGTCCTTCTGCAGAAGCTTGATCGCTTGAAGGAGATCTGTCGCAATGGGAAGTCATGAAGGAGTAATGTCTATAAAGCCACCTCTATTCAATGGAAGCAATCTGATATTCTGGAAGGTACGAACAAAAGCATATCTGCAAAGTCTTGGTGCAGATGTATGGGCAATCGTGGAAGAAGGTTATCAATATCCGGCAAGTATTCCTACTGATGCAGCTGAAAGGAAGAAGTATGAAATCAATGCCAAAGCAGTGAATGTCTTATTAGGAAACATGTCTGAACCAGAATTTGCTAAAGTGATGCAGCTAAATTCAGCAAAAGAAATATGGGACAAAATCATTCTGAGCTATGAAGGAGATACAAAGGTAAAAAGTGCAAAACTCCAAACTCTTAGAATTGAATATGAAAATTTGAAGATGCACAGTGATGAAAGTGTTGCCAGTTTCTTTCTCCGTCTAGATGATATTGTAAATCGGATGAGAAATTTGGGTGAAACCATAACTGATACTACTCTGGTGGAAAAATTCTTAAGATCCTTGACTTCAAAATTTGACTCTAAAGTTTTAGCTATTGAAGAAAGGCAAGATCTGCAAACTCTTACTATTGTTCAATTACATGGTATTCTGACTGCTTTTGAAATGAGACAAGGAGGTCCTTCTCAAATCAAAGAAGCTGCTTTTAAAGTATCTGCAAGAGGAAAAGAAAAGGAAGTTGTCAAAGATTCCAGCTATATATCCGATGAAGAAGAAGTGAATTTCGTGAGAAAACTCCAACTAGGAACTGGAAGATTCAAAGGTAAGCTTCCCTTCAAATGTTTTGAGTGTGGAAAAGTTGGTCACTATGCTGCTAAATGTCCTTATAGAGAAAAACATGGTAAAGGGAAACAATTTGAAAAGAGGAAGAGTTATTATGCAAATGAAGACAGTGATGGGTCGTCTGATAGTGAGGAAGAACGTGAAGAAGATCTTAGACTTCTCATGGCATTTGAACAAAGAGAAGAAAACGATACGTTTGTGGATGCTCTAGAGAAAAATGACTTTCTTGAAGTGTCCAGTAAAGATGAAGAAGATTCTAACCAAGATCTGAAAGTGCTCATGGCTAAGAAGCAAAAGAAGAAGGCTACTCGAAGAAAGGAGATCTCTCAGAAATCATGTATAGCAAAAATTGAAGGGGATGAAATAGGTATTAATCGTTGTTCTTGTATTTTACTTAACTGTATATGCAAGGGTTATGATAGTGGAAGTGACAGTATGGATCTAGAAGTTTCTGACGAAGCTCTACAAGTACTCATGGCAAAGAAGAAAAAGAAGAAGGCTACTTGTAATACTCTTCTTTGTGCAAACAATAGTGAAGATAGTGAAAGTAAAGTTGTGGATCTAGAAGAAGCTATCTAGATCAAAGTTGAAGAACAAAAAAAGGAAATTGATAATAAAGATTCTATCTACAAAGAGATGATCTCTCAAATGAAAGAACAAATAGAAATGCTGAATGGACAGGTGGACAAGTATCAAAGGTTTCATACTTATGCATCCAATCGAATTAAAGAACCAGAAGTAGAAATCAATGATCTAAATGTAGATCTCAAAAAATCAAGCAAGAAGAATGAAGGACTTGAAGCTGCAATCATTTCTCTGCAAGCAGATCCTGAAGCATCAAGTAAGAAGAATGATGAACCTCTACAATTATTTGGAAAGGAAGGCCTTGAAGCAGAAATCATCTCTCTCAAAGAAGATCTGGAAAAATCAAATAAGAAGAATGAAGAGCTGCAACAAACATGTGAAGAAAACGAAAATTGGTTGAAAGAAGAGATTCTAAATCTGAAGGATCAAATAGAAGATGGAAGAAGGAAAGAAGAAAGCTTGACGAAGCAATGTCAAGCCTTGGAGGTTGAGGTAAACATTCTCAAAGGTAAATTAGAAGAAAAGGTTAAACTTTTGAGGTTTCAAGATAGTACTAATATTTTGGATAATATTCTGAGTAATCAAAGGTCTCCTGCTATCAAACTTGGTCTTGGTTTCCATGAAACTGTTAAAGGAGAATCTAGCTCACAAGGAAGTGCTAAAAATTCAGAGGATGTCAATGCAAAACCTGAAGTGTTGAAAGAGACAAAAGGTCAACCAACAATGATGAAATCTCAAAGAAAATCAGTTAATAATGTTGAATGCTTTAAATGTCATAATTATGGGCATGTTGCAGCCAATTGCAGGAGCAGATCATTTCAGCCTCAAACAAACAGATCCTACATAGAAAGGTACTCTGGTTTCTTCAAGGGATATTGTTTTTCATGTAACAAGTATGGACATAAAGCAGCTGATTGTAAAAGGAGGAAGATTAGAAATACTCATTATGATTCCTATGCTTATTTCTCTGGACACATGAGATGTTATTCTTGTAACAAGTATGGACATGTAGAAAAGGAATGCAGGTTGAACATATATGAGAAATTGGATAACTTCCAGCACACAAATAGAAAGATCAAACAAATCTGGAAAAAGATGGAGGACCGATCAGAAACGTAGGGAATATTGACCCTACTGCAGTCATCCGCTTCTGAAGCTTACTTCTCTAATTGACTGCAGGAATGATGTAGGATACATTATGAGATTTAGTAATGTATCGTCACAGGGGGAGCAATGTATGATGTCTCTCATGGTTGATTTGATTATTCTGGTTATATGTATTTCTGACAGAGCATCTGATATGAAGAAGACAGGTTCAGGAAGTACAAGTTCAGGGGGAGATGAAGGAATGTGGAAAATTTCTATGCTTCACTTTCCATACGCGGGTTCTATGAAAAAAAGTCACGTATACACGCGAGTTCCAGCAGATACAATCGCGTATGCATTTATGATAAGAAAATTGGGATGACAACTGAAGATCAGGAACAGAGGTTCAGGGGGAGCATCAGTCTGACTATTAATAACTGTATTAATGACTCAGTATCAGCTTAGGTTCTCAGTTCTAAGGTTGCACAAGTTAAGGAGGAACACTGGTTCAAGGGGAGCAGCAGGTTAAATACTAATGATTGCATTGTTGGCAATATGACTGCTTATTCTTTGGTTTTTGTGATATTCATGCTCAAATGATGATGACTTGGTACATGGTTTATTATGATGATATTTTGAGCCCTGGTTGCTGATAAGTATCTTTTTTGTTCACAAATGGATGAGTTGGATGTCGTTTGATTCAGAAATAAGAATAGATCACGTAGAGTTTGTTACTATGGTTGAGATCTTTTGCCTACATATGTTACTTCATGTTAAATCTTAAAGATCATGGTGATATTGGACCACATGGATGATTGACACATATTTGACGATGTTGTTCTGGTATGATAATCTCTCTTGGAAAGATTGTATTGATGCTGCAAAGAATCTGAAGGCTTGGTTACTAATGTGCTTATGCTACAACCGTTGGATGACGCTTGAAGACACAACTACATTGTTCTATCTATCTGTATTCTAGGGAAGCATTCGAGTATCTAAGACAAAAGTTGGGAGTGTTCTCTGCCAGTCAAAAGCACAAATCTGCATAAATTTCGAAGATGGCATTGGATACGCAGATTTCCTGAAACACAGTCGCGTATATACGCGAGTTCATGCACATAAAACCGCGTATGTCTGATTGCTGACAAATTTCTGCTTGGAGTCAGCTCTCTTCAGCACAGCTGCAGTGCTGTTTGGTATCTCTGATACTGTTTATCTCTGGTGATGTTCCTGTTCTCATAATTCTATTTCTAATGTTTTGATAAATATGCCTTGATGATTTGTTGGTGAAAGTGTTCAGGATGCACTAACTAAGGGGGAGCCTTAGTCATATGGAAAGGATGCTTGGATGCACAGATTCAGGGGGAGCATTAGCGTTGCTGAGTATAATGCATTGTTGGCATTATGGTGGTTCTGATATATGATCTCTCTTGAGGTCTCTTTGGTATTAGTTATGAAAAGTAATATTTGTATTTTTGATGAAAAGGTCATGTTAAGACCCATGATGTAAAAATTGTAATATTCAGTCATGTAAGGACTTGTCAAATTTGTAAACCCACTTGGTTGGGTAGCTGAGTCAAATTTTGTAAACCCACTTGGTTGGGTAGCTGAGTTGAAATATGTAAACCCACTTGGTTGGGTACTTGAGTCTCATATGTAAATCCACTTGGTTGGATATTTGATGTAAGTATGAGTCTTTGGTGATAGGAAGTTCATAGAGTCATGTACTTCATTGGAAAATATGTTTGAAGATTCAGCATGAACTCAGGGGGAGCTTGGTCACTTCAGTATATATCAGATCTAGAGAACACTTCTTCCGCATGCGGAGAAAAGGGGGAGAGTATATTGGTTTTGATCCACCCTTTGCCCTTGATGTCAAAGGGGGAGAGTGACATGGTGTTTGAATGAAGAGAAAGAATGGTGTCAAAAATGGAGAGAGTGACATGGTGTCATTATATTCTTAATGTATCCATCTGTTGCGGTAACCAAACACCATCGTGGTTGCCATCAAGTCCAAAGGGGGAGATTGTTGGCAATATGATGCAGAGAGTTGTCCTTGATGGCAACCCACTGAATGACGATGAAGACATGCGACTATTGACATGTGCTATCCTTGATGGCGAACCACCTGATGAATTTATTCTTGACTTGATGGACTTGGTAAATGATGTAAATCTAATATGAAATGATGTTTGTTAGCAATATGATGCTGAGTGTTGTCCTTGAAAGGCAACCCACGTGATGAAGATAATGGCAACTTACTGGATGAAGTTGTGCTTGATAGAATATGTCTTGATGAACTAAATCTGATGTATCTGAAGAAAGGAATTCAACATGTGCTAAATATATGGTGAAAAGAGTATGTCTCAAGGAATACGCGGATATGTCTAAGGGAAGTCGCGTATGCACGCGGAAAAGAACGTGCCAAGTCGTGTATGGGCAAAAGCGCTCAAAAAGTGCAAAACCAGGGGTAACCACCATGGTATTGACCCATTGTATTGGGTAATGATTCGCCTAAATGACCCCGTCCAGGAATACCATCGGATGTAATGTGGTTTTGGCTCATGGTATTAAAAAAAGGGTAAACCTATATAAAGAGAGGAAATTCATTGTGAAAATCATGAGTGTGGGGGCAAGATGTCTGAGCTTGAATGAATACTTCTCTGTGAAGTATATCTGTATGGAAAGGGTAAAGGTTTGATAATAGATCTGAATCTATGATGCACCTATGAAGAAATGATGTAGCGGAATATCTAGATCTGGAATGTATTTGTATCTGCTAGATCTGTTTATGGAAGGCTTAGATCTGAGATGAGGCGAACATCTGTCTGAAGTAAAAGGGTAAATCTAAACTGAATATCTGATCTGAAGAAGTATGCTGCTCTATAATGGTTGAAGATCTATACGCTAGTTCGCCTCAGAGGAAGCGCGTATATACGCGGCTTCGCTGAAGAGAAAGCGCGTATGCGCAATGAAATAAGATCTATAATATGTACAGAAGTATACGTTGTTTTATGTGAACGGAAGCGCGTATATACGCGACATCAAAGAAAGGAAAGCGCGTATGAAAACTAGGGTTTGCTGAAGTCTGTGGTAAGAAATGTCTGATCTGTTCTGCTGGTTTACTGATATATGTCAGTGAGTTATATGTATCTGTTTCATGGTTGACTGTGCTTAAAAGTATGGAAAGGGTCCAGTCTGAAAATATGAAGGTAAACGAGACTTGCCAAGTTGTGTTACATTGATTGTTGGATCCAGTGTGAAAATTGATGAAGCGTGGTCTGTGGTCTTTTTAAGGGTTGTAGCCTTGATCAGATTTGTAGCTCCCTTCCGAGTGAAGATGCAATAAATGAGAGCGAGAGGTGGCAGCTCCCTTCCGGAGAGAAATTTCAGTAAGCGAGTCGAAGGGGTTAAGAGCTCCCTATATAATAAGGCCCAGTAACCAGTAGCAATTGGAATTACTTTTTGTCTTTGGTAGATCTGCTGACACATATGTTGTAAGATGTTTTCTCTATAATAAAATATTGAAAGTGAGCAAGCTATAGACGGTGGTTTTCTCCCGATTTGGGTTTCCACCTAAAAATCCTGGTGTTCATGTGTGATGCTTTGTGTGATGGTTTATTCTGTTGTTACTACACATGTTTACTGTTAACTTAACATCAGATGAATGAATAGTGCAAAGAACTAAGTTAATAAATATTTGCATATTTATATCTCTGATAACACGCGAGTTGAATGAAGGATATCCGCGTATATACGCGAGTTTACTAAAGGAAAGAAGCGTATGGGTTTTAGAGAGTGAAAAAGTAAACAGTTTTGAATATGCTGTAAATACTGATTCACCCCCCCTCTCAGTATTTTTCCCAACAGCCCAATCCTATAGTTGCAGAAGATAAGATAATGGACCTTGACAGTTATGTTGAAAAATTGGACAAATATGCTGATAATCAAGCTAGTTCTTCAACCAGTTCATCAACAGCAGCATTTCCTACAGGGAAAAACCTTCATGACAGATTGGAGAATTTATTTTATCTTGAGCATGAAGTAAATCATTTGTTCCCAAATCAGCCTAATTTCTTCAGATATACTGAGGCTGATGAAACACTAAGAAAGTTGTAAAGGACCAGAGTGCCAGAAGTTCAATGGTGGGAAGAAATGATGGAACTTTTGTAAAAAATTATCCTTACATAAATTTTTTCCTATTTACCACAGTATATCATGATAAAAAGGATAAAAGGATGAACAAAGGTCAAAGAGTATCGTGAGTAAAGCAGTAGAGTCAAAGAGTAGCAAAGAAGAGTATCGACGGTTGACAGTAATCTCCATGCGGACCGTTACTGGGTTTTATATCAAGTCCCTGTATGTGACATGGGGTATTTTTCTATCACTGTCTGGGGTGGGACTTCCACATTTCTGGATGGATATTTGGGTTCCAATCTTCAAATGTGAAAATGTAATGACTGCATGGACTATTTTACTTCATATAATATATTCAAAACAGCGTTTTTTCTCTTGTGAAAAAAAAATTATTAATGTTTATTACTCTGCCTTCAAAACTAGCGATGCTGGTCTATGTTGCTGGTTTATTGATATGGTCTCATGGTCTTTTTATATTTGGGATATATCACACTCCTCACATGATTAGCGTTTTTCTCTGTTCAAGGATTTTGGGTACTTTAATTTGTATTTGGAACAATGGACATCAGTACTCTATCTGTTGTTTTACTATTCTACATACTGCTATTTCACTTTCTTATAGATGCCTTGGGCATATTTGGATGCTTTCTCAGATTTGTCGATGATCTCCATGTGGACCGTTACTGGGTTTTATATCAAGTCCCTGTATGTGACATGGGGTATTTTTCTATCATTGTCTGGGGTGGGACTTCCACTTTTCTGGATGGATATTTGGGCTCCAATCTTTAGATGTGAAAATGTAATGACTTCATGGACTGTTTACTTCATATAATATATTCAAAACAACGTTTTTTCTCTTGTGAAAAAAAATGATTAATGTTTATCACTCTGCCTTCAAAACTAGCTATGTTGGTCTATGTTGCTGGTTTGTTGATATGGTCTCATGGTCTTTTTATATTTTGGACATATCACACTCCTCACATGATTAGCGTTTTTCTCTGTTCAAGGATTTTGGGTACTTTAATTTGTATTTGGAACAATGGACGTCGGTACTCTATTTGTTGCTTTACTATTCTACATACTACTATTTCACTTTCTTATAGATGCCTCAGGCATATTTGGATGCTTTCTCAGATTGTCGATAATCTCCATGTGGACCGTTACTGGGTTTTATATCATGTCCCTGTATGTGACATGGGGTATTTTTCTATCATTGTCTGGGGTGGGACTTCCACTTTGGATGGATATTTGGGTTCAAATCTTCAGATGTGAAAATGTAATGACTTCATGGACTGTTTTACTTCATATAATATATTCAAAACAACGTTTTTCCTCTTTTAAAGTTTCATTTTTTTTTAAAATTGAACCTGTCGTCGCAATTCCGACGTCTTGTAAGCGTCGGAATTGTGACATATTAGAAACGTCGGAAGAGCGACCTTCAAAATGTCGAACCACATTTCGTCGTAATTGTGACAGTTTACAGACGTCGGAATAGCGACGTTCAAAACATCGGACCACATTTCGTCGTAATTGTGACAGTTTACAGACGTCAGAAGAGCGACGTTCAAAACATCGGACCACATTTCATCGTAATTGTGACAGTTTACAGACGTCGGAAGAGCGACGTTCTAAATGTCGGACCACATTTCGTCGGAAGTGCGACGGATTGGGAAACGTCGGAAGAGTGACGCTTGTTTTGAAGTGACGGAAAAAGTGTCGATAGTGCGACACTTTTTAGTTGCGTTAGAACTGCGACGGTATGATAAACCACGTTTTGCCCGCCCTCTAACTGTCGCTCTTGCGACGACAATGTGTCGGAATAGCGACGATTTGGCCGTCGGAATTTCCGCCAAATTTTCTAGTGAGGTCTAGTACTTTTCCCACCAGCTCATAACTTTCAGCATAAGAATTCTTACTAGCATATAGGCATAAGTGCAGAGTTTTTTCTTCTATATCTTTCAGAAATGATGCATATTTTGAATGATTCACTTATGTTTATTTCTTACAGTATGAAACCAACTTATTTTCTTTCGTGGATGCATCTCCTACAATTTCAGTAATTAACTGAGGTGCAGTTCATCCAGAAATTACTTTTGAAGGCCCACCTGTAGCTTTAGATGTTGAAAATGTTGACTTTGGTCTAGAAATATTGATCGAAACCTTCTTTGATGCCATTTTCCTGCAAACATATATATCTACATATAAATTTGTAAATCACGAAAAACAAATATCTTACGTAAACAAAATATAAAACTAGTTCTTTTAATATATATATTACATTTTCCCTCCGACAGAAACTATAAAACAATTTTTTTTTTATAATTTGGGGTCCAATTCTCAAAATCGGCCCCCCTAAATTTAAAACAAGTTCCTTCTCTCTCTCGTTTTTTTTTTTCCTGTGAGCCCACTAGAAAAAATATTAATTTTTTTTATATGCCTAAGGGGCTGATTCTGAGAATTGACCTCCCTGCCTTGGGTGCCCTCAAGCTCGGGCAGACACCGCCCCGTGGGCGCGTTTGCCTGCAGCATAGACATTGTGGGGCATCGTCCTATGGGCGGACGCACCCACGGGGTGGCATTTGCCTGAACCTAGGGGCCTGCTTTTGGTGCCTTCGGGCTCGGGTGGATGCCGCCCCATGGGCGCATCCACCTACAACACGGCCACATGACCATGTTGTGGGCGAACGCACCCACGAGGCGGCATCCGACCAAGCCTGACGACCACCACATGGAATTCTTACTATTGGCGGATGCACGTATGTGGTGGTGTCCGCCCGAGCCCGACGACACCTAAGGCCACCCTCGGGCTCAGGCGGACATCGTCCCGTCGATGCATCCACAGTAGCACGAGCGCCTTCTCTTGAGTGGGCACGCCCACTGCCCCCCTGGGTAAGCATGGGGGTTGATTCACATAATCAACCTCCCTACTTGCCTAGGGGGTGGTGGGTGCACCCACCTAGGCCAGAACGACCATGTGCTGCCCTAGGCAAGCCCACCCACAATGTCCATGTTAATTTTTTTTTTAATTTTAGATAATGAGAAAATATATTTGGTTTTCTATCGTTATTTGGATGTGCCTACCAAAACATTTATCGGTAAAAGCTGGTAAATTTAAAAGGGTTTAAAATATTTACTAAGTGATATTTGAACTTGACTCTCATTAATTTTAACAATTTACTAATTTTCAAAATAATAAATGGAAAACTAACCTTTCAAAAGCGAGAATCTCCCATTGACAGTGTTGCTGCTCTAGAAAATCGCTCCAAGATTTTAAACAAACCTCGAGAAATCTTGATGTGATGTGAGGAACAGTGACAATGAAATTTGTTACAAAGCAGAAATAACAGAATTGTTTTTCGGCGAGGTAAATGTGGGATAAAAACTGTGATAAATATTAAAAAAATAAAATCTATAATGAAGTAAATTTTATATAATTTAATTAAAAATAACTTAGTTTGAAAAAATTTATTAAAATAAAAATGTGTAAGTAATTTAATTTAAAATTATGGTCCATATTAAGAGAATATTTTAGTAACTAATTTTCAAATAAATCATAGAAATAAAATTTGAAGGGACATACTTCAAGCAAAAAATTTCCGCAAAAAAAATTGGAGGGAAATTTTGGAGGGAAAATTTCATTGTTTTAGCTATATATTATCATTGGGAGAGAGAACATTTGCATCATTCAACATCTCTTGTTTGAATTTTATTGATTCCTCTAATACTGAAGTTTCGTTCTATGAAGCATCAACATCTTTGTCACGTAACAAATCTATTCATATTGATGAATATAACGAGAGAAGTAGTGAAAAAATGAAAGACCAAGATTTTAAAATGAAAAGAGATTCAAATTGTCCACTTATTTATAATCCTATGGAATATGAGAGCAAAAATGACAAATGGAAAGCTGAAGAATTTCCAAAAACTAGAGACTCATAATTTCCACTTAGCCCTAATCATAAGGACTTTGAGAGAAATAGTGATGAATGGCACGATGTAAAATTTTCAGTGGATAGAGAGTCACATTTGCAACTTAGTCCTAATCCTAAGGACTACGAGAGAAACAGTGATGAATGACCGGATGACAATTTTTTAGTGGATAGAGAGTCACATTTGCCACTTAGACCTAATCCTAAAGACTATGAGAGAAATAGTGATGAACGGCAAGATGAAAATTTTTTAGTGAATAGAGAGTCACATTTGCCACTTAGTCCTAATCCTAAGGACTATGAAAGCAATATTGATGAATGGCAAGATGAAAAATTTTTAGTGGATAGAGAGTCGCATTTTCCACTTACTCCTAATCCTAAGGATTATGAGAGCAATAGTGATGAATGGCAGGATGAAAAAATTTCAGTAAATAAAGCGCCACATTTTACACTTACTCCTAACCATATGGAATTTGAGAGAAGCAGTGATGAAGCGAAGGATGAAGAATTTCCAATAAATCAAGAGTCTCAATTTCCACTTACTCCTAATCATATGGACTATGGGAGCAGCAGTGACGAAGGCCATGATGAAGAGTTTCCAATAAATCGAGAGTCACAATTTCCACATAGTCCTAATCCTATGGACTATGAGAGCAATAGTGATGAAGGGAAAGATAAATATGGTGAAGAATATCCTCTAATTCAGTATTTCAAAACCACAGATGATGGTATTGAAAATTTTCATGCTGCCAAAGATGGTAATGATTTTTTTTCAAACAATGTTGGTGGTGAATTTCCTAACTACATTGAAAACTATCATAGTAAGAATAGTATTCCTCCTAATGATCATGGAAATGCTTGTTCAGAGAATGATGAAATGAAGAGATGTTGCCAACAAATATTGTTTATAAGAGTAGGAGTAGACCTTTTCGTATCAATCCAAGTTGTTCTAGTTATACAAGGGGTAGAGTAGTATATCTCATGAGAAGAAGTTATATCAGTGAGCTCATTTCAACTGAATGTTGTAAAAAGGATTGCTTGAAACATATGGATTTCAATTTTTTTTGGAATAAAAGCATGCAAAATTCATATTTAGTGGGGTGCATGCAATCTACACTAGCAGGTTATGATTATCATATTGGGTCTTTATTGCTCTGTAGAAAGGCTTTCAAAATGATTCATTCAATTGGGAACTTTCTTCTATCAAGAATCCAAGATAATTTGGAAAAGGATCCTAAATATTATTCATAATTTCTTCATAAACAAGAGTTTGGGCCACTAGCAAACACTACAATGTCATGACTATAAGACTTCTTTTCAAAACATGGAGAGTGTTTTCCAAATAGAGATACAATACATATTCTAGATAACTTCTCAAGACGAGAAATATACAACTTATACAAGGAATATGCACAAGGTGTTGAAGGAAATGGTCATTTTATTACATATCAATATTTAGTGTAGATGTGGAGGAGAAAATTCAACAATGTTCATATTCCTAAGAAGACAAGGATGGGGGTTTGCAGTACATGTGTTTCTCTAAAATAAAAAAGGGATAAATGTCAAAGAGCAAAAAGAGGTAAGCATTCATAACATTGTTATTTTAAATTGTATAATGATCAACTATGAAAATGTATTTATTAATAAGTTTATTTTATGTTATGTGTAGATTCCATTGTTAAAGCCCTTCACGAGCATCGCGAACAACAAATAAGTGAAAGGAAAAAGTTGTACAAGCATCGAAATAAGTGTTATGATAATCCAAATAAATATTGGGGTTTGCTAATTGATGGTATGGACCAGAAGAAAACACTTCTACCACATTTTTTTCACACACCTAAAAATTTGTAGGAGGGAAATTTTATCCAGTTTCACTTGGTCGGTTGTATGGTCTTCAATGGGAAAATTTCACCAAGAGTTTACTTCATAGCTCCAAATATTCATAATGATGGAAATCTTATAATAACCATAATTCATGATGTGCTTTCTCATTGGGGTGATTATATTCCTGAAATTTTGTATCTACAATTAGACAACAATTGTCGTGAAAACAGAAATCAGATTGTTTTTGGATATCTAAACATGCTTGTTGAATTGAGAATTTTTCATAAGGTAAAGGTTGTTTTCCTTCTTGTTGGGCACACTCACGACGATATTGATTAGATGTTTAGTCATTTTTCATTAACATTGAGGATGAATAATGTTGGGAGCTTGCCATCATTAATTGAATGTATTAAGAAATCATATATGTCAGAGCCTATTTTTCATGCGTTAGAATAAATTGCTGACATGCGAAGGTTTATTCTCGGATCACATGGTGAGGAGAAATGCATTGAACAACTTAATGACAGTAGCTTCCAACATCAATTTCGTATCAAACAAATTGATGGGAAAACACTTACATGGGGCAAGAAGTATTCAACTACTGTACAATGTGTGCCATCATCAGGTTTGGAATTTTTGAAGTTCATTCCAGATAATCCAATATTTGCATCAAATATATTGTTATTATAATCAATTGGTGAAGTTCATAATGCATGAAGTCAAAAGAGAGACATTATTCTGAATGCTTGGAAGAAATTAAAAAAACCATTAGATACACATATGAGTACTTTGATGTTGTTGATTCAGTTTGGTGGGAGTCCTTTTTCAATGATTAGAGTGATATCCTTTCAAGACCAACAAATGAATATATTCTTTTGAAGGCTCCATTTATTTGGCCACAAAATGTGTCACATGAACAAGAGGAAACAAACATTCTTGAATAACAACAATCACACAGTATTATTAATTCTGCATAGGTGGAGGAAAGAGAAATGTATATTGGTTCTAGAAGATCTTGTGCACAACATGAAGCCATGGAAGACCTTTACAAGGGTTCACTATAGGATATTAAGGAGGGTTTCATGATCTTCGTCTTAGCACATGAAAATCCACATGACTATCCATTTTGGGTTTCCAAGGTTATAAAGGTGATTATAGAAAATGAAGATGTTATAGGTATTAAAGCACATTGGTATGCCACAAAAACAGACCCATTCAATGGTGTGTACAAGACAGAGATGGTAGTTGATAAAAAATTGGTGGAAAGAGAAAAAGAAAGGGTACAAATATAAATCTTCACAGCAAAAAAATCTTAAAATTGGAGGAAGTTGACATACTTATTTATGTTGGGAAAAAATACTGAGAGGGGGGGGGGGGGTGAATCAGTATTTAGAGCTTATAAAATAAATTCAACTTTTTCTCTGAGCAGATTTCCATACGCAGTTTTTATGAACGGAACTAGCATATGCACGCAGAAATGTAGAAGGAAACTAGCGTGTACAGATTTAACTTTCCAGATTTAGAGAAATTCTCAGAAGCAGTATTATAAACAGATTTATCAGTTATGCACCAGGTTAGAATTTATGAGCAGTAATCAACAGAATAAAGCATCACACACATGAACACCAATATTTAAGGTGGAAACCCAATTCGGGAGAAAGCCACTGTTGTTGTCGTCTCTATCTTCAATCTTTATTATATAGAAAACTTTTTACAACATAGTACTAATGCAGACTCATACCAATACGCAGGCTTCTACCTGCAGAAGGCTGCAACCTTCTTTCGTTTTCCAGCTGCAACTGGAAGGGAGCTCCAACCCCCTGATCTCATTTACCAGCCTCTCCTGGAAGGGACCTTCAACCCCCTGAAATCAATTACCAGCTTCTATTGACACAAAGCTTCTTCTTTCATACTAAAGGCTTCAACCCTCAAACCTACTGTTGACCATGTTTCATAAATTTTCATACTGGATCAAACAGCTTCAACACAACCCTTCACTTAACATCAACAAACATACTTTGCCCAAAACTTCAAACAGAACAGTGAGACCACTGTAACCAGAATATCAGAAATAACCCAGACTTCAGAATAGATATGTAGATACAACCTCAATCCTGAACATTCATTAATTCAAATAGCATACACTACTTTTCTTTACTGAAGTCACGTACATACGCACTTTCCTGCACACCAACCGGCATATACTTCTATGTATTTTATTTTTCAGAAACCCTAACTGCCATACGCGCTTTTCATGAAGCGAACTCACGTATACACGCGCTTTTGCTGAGACAAACTAGCGTATAGATCTGTAAATGGAAAAATTTGCAGAACAAATCAGATCTATAAACTTACCCAGATTTATTCATTGTCTTTAGCAGACTTTGCGCCAGATCTTCACCATTTATTCTTCTGCAGATCATCTTAGAGATTCATCATTTCTAGATCTAGAGATATTAAACCTTCATAATATCCATGGGTGCATCATAGATTCAGATCTATCATCAACAGAGTTCAAACACACAGATATCTCTTAAAGAGATTTATTCCTCAATAATCCTTCCACTTGCACACCCTTGCACTATGATCTTCTTCTCCTTATATAGATTTAGCCTTTATCAATACCATGAGTCAAAACCACTCAACCGCTAATGGTATTCCTGGACGAGATCAATTTGACAATCCAGCGCTCAATACTGTGGGCCAATACCATGGTGAAGTCCCTTGGTTTTATAAATTTAGAGCGCAAATAGGCATACGCTACTTGGTACGTACTTTTCCGCGTACATACGCTACTTCGCCTTTACAAACCCGTGTATGCTTTGTGACATACCTTGTTCATCATTGCTCTGGCACTTATTGGAATTTCTTTCTTCATTACATCTGAACTGCACTGTAGATACATCAGATTTACATTATTAACAAATAGATTGCTATCCAAATACAACTCATCAGGTCAATTTCCATCAAGGACAACTTCATCAAGTAGGTTTCCATCAAGGACAACACATTGCATCATATTGCCAACAATCTCCCCCTTTGGACTTGATGGCAACCATGATGGTGTTTGATCACCACAACAGATAGATACATTGATTATGACCATTATTCAAGCACCATGATACTCTCCCCCTTTGACATCAAGGGCAAAGGGCGAATCAAAACAAGGTTTTTCTTCTCTTGTAGAAATAAGAGCTCTGTAGATCTGATGTGCATTGAAATTACCATGCTCCCCATGAGTTCATGTTGAATCTTCAAACATATTTTTCAATGAAGTATATAACTCTATGACCTTTCCTATCACCAAAGACTCATACTTACATCAATGATCCAACCAAGTGGATTTACAGATGTGACTCAAGTACCCAACCAAGTGGGTTTACACATTTTGACTCAACTACCCAACACCGTGGGTTTACAAATTTGAAGAAGTCCTTACATGACTGAATATAATAATTTACATCATAGGTCTCAACATGACCTTTT